>CAJNDV010034569.1:7064-27064 GCA_905221635.1 Symbiodinium sp. CCMP2456 | reverse complement strand
TTTAAGGTTTAGAGTATTGAGGGTTCTAATGGAGGGGCCTTGGTCATTTGAATAGGGTGTTGGGGCCCATTGTACTAGAGTTCTAACAAGGAGCCCCCCGAAAAAAAATATTTCGGAGAGTACACGATTATTGGGCACTTGAACCCTAAACTCAAAACCCCTAAACCCTAGACCCCTAAACCCTGAACCCTAAACCCCTAAGCCCTAAACCCCTGAGCCCTAAACCCCTGAGCCCTAAACCCTAAAGCCCTAAACCCTAAACCCTTGAGCCCTAAACTCCTAAACTCCTAAACCCCTAAACCCTAAACCCCTAAACCCCTAAACCCTAAACCCTAAACCGCAAAGTTTCAACCTCAGCTCCGGAGTTCTTGGGAATTCGGGTGGGGATTTAGGGCTTGGGGTTTAGGGTTTAGGGTTTGGGGTTTAGGGTTTTGGGTTTTGGGTTTAGAGGTTTTGGGTTTTGGGTTTAGGGTTTAGGGGTTTAGGGTTTAGGCCTCCTAGCCCAAGCGCTCCCATTATGTAAACAGTACCTACTCTGGGGTCTAAACGTCTACAAATAGGATCGACTTTGAGAGCAGCCCTGCGCATTCCTAGGTTGTTGAGTGGTATACGTGTTTTAGGGATTTAGGGTTTAGGGTATTCTACTTGTTCCCTTCTGGGCTCCGATGACAGTGATGATGATAGAAATCCTGCATTACCTTAAGGACCCTAAACTATGCGAAGTATGGTATATTCCTTACTATGGGTAATGCAGGATTTATACCATCAACCGTAGTGATAATGCAACGAACGCAAAGAAGCTGATTCTGTTGCCCAGTGGTTTGCTGAACGCCCTAGATTGGCCTTCCCGTCAGTCAGTCCCAGGTCTCGAACCAGGGACATGGTATGAGCTATGTACAGTGTAAGAACATGTTGAATACAGGGGCCGAAACAATAATATGGTTGGGGGGTTTGTTACGGGTAGAAATACCATAATCAAGGAACTCTGAAAACAGTTTTTGCAAACAACGCAGCTTGTTGAATCCTTGGAATATGGCCCTCATATGTCCGGCCATTGTTCAACGGGTAAAAATCCATCAGAAAGGACCCTCACTAACCTTCAGGGCCCATTTCGGGTTCGTTTAAGAGTTCCCAGAAGTTCCTAGAAGGGTTCAGGCTTTCAGCGTGTTGGAGTTATGAGGGTTTCATGTTTCCTGCGTTGAGGGTTTTAACCTTTGGCTGCGGGCTCTCTACCGATGGGATGCACGACATGTAACCCCAAACCCTAAACCCTAAACCTTAAGCCCTAAACCCTAAGCCCTACACCCTAAACCCCCCTAAACCCTGAACCCTAGACCCTAAACCCTAGACCCTAAAGCAAACCCTAGCCCGAGGGTGGCATGCCCACCATGCCAGAGGGGGGCAATGCTCGCCTGCATGCTGTATTCTTGGCTTGCTTCTGGTTGGCTCTCCGGTTTAGGGTTTAGGGTTTAGGGTTTAGGGTTTAGGGTTTAGGGTTTAGGGTTTAGGGTTTAGGGCCCTGAATCCGGACCCGCCACTTGCACCCCGAACATGTTGGTGCAACCTCGTTGTTTTTCTCAGGGCCAAAGGCTTTCACCCAGTAGCCAGATAGGAGTCAGAAGCATTCGTTTTGATGTCCTTGCATAGTTGATCTATGGCTGTACTTAGTATACCCCGCAACCCTATTCATATGTTAACGGTCCGTATGACAATAGGCTCAGGTACCCAGCGTGCGGGAGTGCATTATGAGTATGTTACCTGCTGAGCCCTGATCCAAATCCTAACCCTAAACCCTACACCCCTAAACCCTAAACCCCTAACCGCCCGAGAGGATAATTGTGTGGAATTTTCCACACATGGGCGCTGGAGAGAAGGATGTAGAGAAGAGCATCGAGAAGCATCGAGTCTTTGAGCAAACTTGGGTTTTTCAATTTTCCCAAGCAATTTGGATCTCCATGCCACCTAAACCCTAAACCCTAAACCCTAACCCCACACCCCAAACCCAAGCATCAACTTCCATAGATGTGCGCTGAACCCTTAGTTACCCTATAGATCCTAAGCCTAGAGGGCTCCACGAGAGGGGTAGTGTGGTGGGGCGCTTGGGTGTTCAGGGTCCAGGAGCTTTGTGGTTAAGGGTTTCGGGTACCCTAAACCCTAAACCCTAAACCCTAAACCCTAAACCCTAAACCCTAAAATGCCGGTATTATGTTGTTTTCTGTAATCTTTCTTAAGGATAGGGGTGCTTCCCAAAGAGGGTCTTCTTAAAATAACTACTTACAAAGCGCCCCTCCCGACCCTGTAAGCCTAAACAGTAAACCCTGAGCTGAACCCTAAACCCCTAGGTTAGGGTTTAGGGTTTAGGGTCAACTCTGAATCTCCGAAGCCCTCGGCCCTAAATCCTGAACCTTGAAACCAAAAATACTCGAAGCCGTGGTGGTTTGGGTTCGGGCTTCCTGCTGTAGTCAGTTCTCTAAACTCCAAAGCTCTCAGCCGCAAACCCAAAGGGGTTTAGGGGTTGGGGTTTCGGGTTCAGGGCTACAGTGCTTAACACCCTCGAGAAATTGAAAGATATGAATCGGACATCCAAAAAGCACTAACACCACACAGAGGAGCAAACCTACTGACCCCCGGCAGGGCCTTATAGCACCCATGAGACATGAAACCCTTATATAAGCCCTAAGCCTACACCCTAAACCCTAAACCCTAAACCCAAACCCCAAACCCAAACCCTTAGTAACTCTTAGCACCCATGAGACATGAAGCCCTCAAAGCCTAAAGCCCTGCAGCTACCAGCCGGAAACCCCAAAAGCACGAGACACGCATGAAACCCTCGTGCCCTTCAGGGCTTGAAGTTTAGGGTTTAGGGTTTAGGGTTTAGGGAAGCCCTACAGGGGCCTTAATTCTTCATAATTACCCATTACCAAAACCATTTTGGGGGTTCCTTATTGGAACTACAGTATAAGATTTACCCAAACTCTATTCTAATTGTTCAGGCCCCTGCATTAAAGCCCTAAGCCGCCAACCCGAAATGAAATTCAATGCCGATGAAACGGTCGAGCCCTAAAGCCCAAAAGCCAAACCCTGAAACCCTAAACCCTAAACGCAAGGACAGCTCCTGGCTGAGTTCTTTACCTCGGCCGTGCGCTGCCTGGACTCGTCGCCGAGTGCCGCGATCCACGTGGCGCTGAAGCCACTGGACCGACTTCATACAGGTTCCAGGGTCTAGGGCTTCGGGCTTATAGGGTTTAGGAATTATTTATTATGGGGTTTAGGTTTTAGGGTTTAGACCTTAAAAGGTTTCAGGGTTCAGGGTCTAGGGCTTAGGGTTTAGGATTGTGGGTTTAGGGTTTATGGGTATTAAAGCCCCAAGGTTCAAAATAGTCCAAAAGCCTTATATAGTATGGTCTTTGGGCCCAAAAGCCCTAAAATATGGGTTCTTAGAGCCTTAGGGAAGGGTTCAGGATTTAGGGCTTGTAGGGTCTAGGGTTTAGGGCTTATGGGGTTTAGCTGCCTTAAACCAACATGAGAATAAAGCAGAGAAAAGGTTGACAGGCAGGCTTCCTTGAACCCTAAGGGTCCAGGACCCAATAATTAGGTACTTAGGTTTCGGGTAGTAGTTATGTAGGTTACTATTTGAGAGAGTATATGATTATTAGGTATTTGGACCCTTGGGGTAAGGGATCAACGATATAGGGGCCTTGTTTAGGTTTCAGGATTGCGGGTTTAAAGTTCAGGGTTTGGGCTTGAGGGCTTTTTTGTATATGGTAGGAGGGCCCTAACAGGACATCAGCATACATTGTTTTGCAGGGATATCGCTGGGGTTGATATGGGATCTCCCTATCCTAATGTCTGCTTATGTGCTCGCCTTGGGTCCTAATTTAGTCGGGGCGTAAGCAATTGACAGGGTTCTTTGGCTAATTTAAGGAATTCGTGAAATGGGATATGAGGGATCTGCCATACGGGATCTATGATATATGGGCCTCATGGAAAATCTCATTATTAATTACTTGCAGGGTCGGGGGATTTAGTAAGTAGCTATTTTATAGGCTTATACGTGTCATAGCCCCAATTCGAATCCCTTTTAGGTTACTTATACGTCTACTTATTACCAAGTCCCCAACCCTCCAAGTAGGGTTTAGGGTTGAGGGTTTGACATGGTTGAGGGTTTGGGGGTCCAGGTTCGAGGATGCTTCCGCTTCCATTCTACCCGGTGACGAGCATTTTAGGGTTTAGGGCATGGTGGTTTTGATATCCTCAGCAGCCTGGAAGAAGAAGATCGTCGTGACATAGTCCCTAAACCCTAAACCCTAAACCGTCAAACCCAGGGCTCAGTTCCTTCAACCCCAAACGCGAACCCTACGCAGCAAAGCCCCTTTGCCCAAAACGCCAACCGCTTCAAGCCGACACCCTAAAGCCTAAAGCCCAACCCAAACAGCCTAAATCCAAAATCCGTAACCCCAGAACCCCTACCTAACGCCGGCACCAACCAGTTTCATAAGTCCTTAACCCAGAAGAAGCCGAAGCCGCAATAAACCCTAAACCCTAAACCCCAAACCCTGAACCCTAAACCCCAAGCCCTAAACCCCAAACCCCAAACCCCAAACCCGAACCTCAAAGTTGACAACGCTAAACCCAAAGCCCCAAATTTACAACAAATGGAATCCGGTCTCCCCTAAACCCTAAACCCCGAACCCAAACTGTTCTGCGGTTGGAAAAGGGCCCGTAAAAAAAAATAATAAAGAACCCCAAACCCTAAAAGCCCTAAACCCTAAACCCAAACCCCAAACCCTGAAAATTCGAAGCCTGGAATCCGGTCTTAGGGCGGGCGAGCCCTACAAGTCCTGGAAGATTGTGCAGGTTGCCAAGGCCAGATCTCGACGAGTATTTTGGGGGGTTTAGGGTTTTAGGGTTTAGGGGGTGTAGGGTTTAGGGTTTCGGGTTCAGGGTTCAGGGTTTAGGGTTTGAGGTTTAGGGTTTAGGATTTAGGGTTTAGGGCTTTGGGTTTAGGGTTTAGGGCTTGTGTGTTCGACGAGGTCTCCCAGCGTCTTCCCTTCTTCTAGTCTACGGTTCCGAAAACTTCGTCGTGACCCTAAACCCTAAACCCTAAACCCTAAACCCTAAACCCTAAACCCTGAACCCTGAACCCTGAAACCCTGAAACCCTGAACTCGGGCAGCCGTGAGGCCGCTCGTGCACGGCTACTGCTGAGGCGCATGAACTCGGATGGGCGAGCTCGTACAGAGGACCGTTCGTGTAAGCGCTCTCGCGTGCCCTTGGGAGCTTCGCTCCTAACCCTAAACCCTAAACCCTAAACCCTAAACCCTAAACCCTAAACCCTAAACCCTAAACCCTAAACCCTAAACCCTAAACCCTAAACCCTAAACCCAACCCTGGCGTTGGGATCGGTTCGTGGAGGATGATCCAGACATAGCCTCTCTGATCGGACAGCACTTGGGCCTACATCTCCAAGATGACTCATGGTGCCTCCCGAACGGCATGAGGTTCTCTTCGATGATCTCCACACTCAGCTCAAAGAGGTGGACTCTGCTGAGGTGGAGGTTTAGGGTTTTGGGGTTTTGGGGTTTTGGGGTTTAGGGTTTGGGGTTTAGGGTTTAGGGTTTAGGGGTTTAGGGTTTAGGGTTTAGGGCTTCCCGCTTGACAGCCTGGAAGACACCTGGTCGGCTCCCGTGCCATCGGGCATGCCAACGGAAGAAAGATGCCAGTCGTGCATTCGGCATGTGGTGAACGTGTGGTATTTCACCCACAATCTCCGGAATCCCGATGCCCTAGCAACCCGTACCTTCAAACACCCGGGCCTAGTCAGAAATCAATCTAAAGTTACCTTGAAACCAAAAAAGGAGCCCTTTTATTCCCAGGTTACTGGGGATCCTTGTTTTATGGTATAGTCAGAAATCTATCTAAAGTTACCTTATACCCAAAAGGGAGCCCTTTTATTCCCAGGGTTACTGGGGATCCCTAAACCCTAAACCCTAAACCCTAAACCCTTTTGCCAGGTTACTGGGAATCCTAGTTTTATAGTAGAGGAGCTTGAGTCAGCACTTGGCCGTTGGAGCTTCTAAGGCCTCTAGGCCGGAAGATACCTTTTGGGGTTTAGGGTTTAGGGTTTAGGGTTTAGGGTTCAGCCGCACCCTAGGCCGGGGCCTTCTCTCCTTTCAAGCTTCTCACTTTGAACGGGAGGGGTTTAGGGTTTAGGAACCCTAAACTCTACTCCCATTTGGGGTATGTTATGTCCGGATCTTAGATTTTGCATGGGGGTTTCTGGATTCTGGCGAAAGGCTCTGTCTTGGGCTCGGGCCTTGGACAAGTATGGGTGCCTTAGGGTTCAGGGTTAAGGGATGACAATAAGGATCGGTTCTTTCAAGGTCCAGCTGCATCACTGAGTTCGCATTCCTGGACAGATGAAGCGCGGAATAGTTACTATCCACCTCCTCACCCACCCATTGTGGATTTGCCGGCTCTGGTCATTTCGAAGCTCATAGAGCCACCGAGCACGGTAGCACCCTTCAAAGTTGAAGCTCTAAGCAGCCACGGTTTAGGGTTTAGGGTTTAGTGTTAGGGCTTAGGGTTTAGGGCTTAGGGTTTAGGGTTATTCCTTCTTCTGATGGACAAGGTCCTGCGTTACCTGGACTGCTTGAAGCTGTGCTAGATTCCTCATGAAGGGTCATGCAGGACTATTTCCACGAGCCCCTGAACACCAAGGCTCTGAACCCCCCCCCCTCCCCGAAGTCTTACCGAAGCCCTCAAGCAACATGCCTGAACATCTATACCGTAGTTCCAAAGCCCTTGTCATCCCAACATGCTTGAATACAGGCGTATTCCTCAAATCCTTCAAGGAACTTGGCTTTCTTCTGGTTGGCTCTTAGGACTTTAACTTTTGGGGCTTCTATATGAACTATGATAAGCAGGCCAAAAGTTAAGCTTTTAGGAGGGGTTCAGAAGTCAGCCAAGGAAACCTTCATCGTTTCAGGCGCATTTCTTTAGTAAGGCGTCTTGACCAAAGAGAACCCTGGAACAAAAACCCGAACCCAAGCCAGGGTTTATGGTTTAGTGTTTAGGGTTTCTTATAAATCCCAGGAAGCCCTTACAGGACTTTTCGGAGATCGCAAACGAACCTCTCAAACCCGAGCCCCCTTTACCTGAAACCCCTAAAGTCCCCCTAAACCCGAAATCCCTAAACCCTAAACCCTACACCCGTGAGCCCTAAACCCCTAACCCCTAAACTTAAACCCAGAAAAAGTCCCCTAAACCCGAAACCCCTAAACCCTAAACCCCTGAGCCCTAAACCCCTAACCCCTAAACCCTAAACCCTAAACCCGAAGTCCCTAAACCTTTAAAGCCCTGAAACAGCAGACTTTCTCAGATCGTCGCGGGGCTTCCAGCTAGGTAGGACACCTAGGAAGACCTTTTTGGCACTGCCAGGTCCTAGGGTTTAACGTGTAGGGTTTAGGGTTTAGGGTTTAGGGTTTAGGGTTTAAGGTGTAGGGTTTAGGGTTTGGAGCTTAGGGCTTAGAGGCTTAGGGTTTAGAATTTGGGTTCTAGCGTTTTGGGGTTTAGGGTTTAGGAAAGCTTAGAGTTGGGGTTGGTATTGATGTTTTTTTTGGGGGGTTGGGCTTTATGGGTTTAGGGTTTGGGTCGTGGTTTATGGGTTCATGATTCAAGATTTCGTGTTTGAGGACTCCCTATGTCTAGCCCGCTTTTGCCATAGAGGGGCCGGAGCAAGTAGTACAGGTATCCCCATAGTAGAGTCCCAACATACTTAACGTATACTTTACCCCAAATGGGAGTTTCAGAAAATTAGGGTACCTTATTTGGGGTCCTTATAATAGGGATCCTATTAAATAGGGTACTATATTAGGGTCCCCTATTTTCGGAAACCCCCAAATCAGTCAAAAGCCTGATCTTGTCTGTACATTGCCTTGTGAGTAGGCCGCCAGTGGTGGCAATCTCCAGCTCAGCGGTGTGTCGCCCTTCTCCCTGGCGGCGTGGCCAGGCAACCCAAAACCCTAAACCCTAAACTCTGAACCCCAAACCCTAAACCTTGAACCCTAAACCCTAAACCGACAACCCTAAACCCTGAACCATGAACCATTAAAAATATTCAGGCGCTGAACAATGTGTCCGAAACCTTGGGGGGCGCTGAACCAAAAAGCACCTACACCCCTACAAAGCCCTAGACCCCAAACTCCAAAAACAAAAAACCTCGGCCATCCTAAACCTGTTTTTTCTCAACTCAACTTTGGGTGGGCGTTCCGGCTTTTTAGTGGTTTCTGCCTCTGGGTTCGGCGCCGCCTACTAAACGGATCTCCGCAAACTCTAGAAGAGTGCAATTTAGGGTTCATGGGTCTTTGGAGTTCGGAGTTCCAGAGGGGCCTTCTCGCTTTGCATGGTGGGCCTTGTTAGGGTCTTTGACTTTGCGATGTTAGCCAGGATTGTGCATGCGGGCGGTATGGTGTCATGTCTCTCTAAACCCTAAACCCTAAACCCTAAACCCTAAACCCTAAACCCTAAACCCTAAACCCTAAACCCTAAACCCTAAACCTAAACCCTAAGCCCCAAACCCTGAACCTAAACCCTAAACTTTTATGTTGCACGATTTCCCAATGCTAGGCCCTTCTCCTAAGCCTTGAACAGCCGAACTTCATAACCCGCAAATTCAAAACCATTGAATAAGAGCCCCAGGTCCTGAAATACTTGGGGTTCATGTAGGTATCCCTATACCCTAAACCCTGAACCCTTCAACCCCTCAACCCTAAACCCTAACCCCTAAACCCTCAAACCCCTAAACCCTAACCCTAAACCCTAAACCCCTGAACCCCTAACCCCCAAACCCGAAACCCGAAACCCTAAACCCTAAACCCCTAAACCCTTAAACCCTAAACCCCGAAACTCCTAAACCCTAAACCAGGCCGGAGGAGGAGGAAATGAGCCGCGGTCAGGGGGTGACGATGCAGTCATCAAGCAGGCTCAACGCATTGCAGGAGAATGCCTTTGGCTGTCTCAGGCGACGAGGGTGGACATTGCGTGTACCACTGATGTGCTCTACTCATCGAGCCATTGAAATCGGCAAGCGTTTGTTGATGTATTTGGCGCAGACGAAGAACTACAAGCTGAGGATGACAGCAGACGGGGTTGAGGGTTTAGGGTTTAGGATTTACGGTTTAGGGGTTTAGGGTTTAGGGTTGAGCCTCAGCACCAACTCTGCGTGTCCGCACGGACTCCTCGTTCACCCCGCAGGGCAAACGCTTCTATGGGGGGCATGTGCTGGAGTTTGAGGGGAGCCTGGTGGTTTTGGCGCGCGGGGAGGTAGCAGCTCATAGCAATGAGCTCGGCGGAGGCAGAACTGATCCAGACGGTTGAAGGGAGCACTTATGCTGAGTCGTTTTTGGCGTTACTGAAGGACCTTCAGATCCTTTGTAAAGCGTCCAGTTGGACGTCGACAACACAGCAGCGATTGCCCTTGAGGGCGGGGGGTCGCAACGCACGAGACACTTGAAGGTTCGAGGTGCAAAGAGAAATCAGTTGCTGCAGCAAGGTTTAGTCAGCGCACCCCTAAACCCTAAACCCTAAACCCTAAACCCTAAACCCGATCCGTGCGACACTTACAATGACTGATGACCTGCCCTGGGCCGTGTTCGGTCAGCCTGCAGAGTAAGAGGATCCTTGCAAGGGCCTGGTTTAGGGGTTTTGGGGTTCAGGGGTTTAGGGGTTTAGGGGTTTATTGTGCAGGGGTTTAGGGTTTAGGGTTCAGGGGTTTGGGGTTCAGGGGTTTAGGGTTTAGGGTTCAGGGTTTACGGGATTTAGGGGTTTAGGGGTTTAGGGGTTTGGGGGTTTAGGGGTTCAGAGGTTTAGGGTTCAGAGGTTTAGGATTTAGGGTTTAGGGTTTAGGGCTTTAGGGGTTTAGGGTTTAGGGTGAGGTTTAGGGTTTAGGGGAATATGATGTAGAAGAACCAACAACATTGAGAACAAACCGGTGTGCTATGCCGTAGGGAGGGGTTTCTTGCATTTCGGGTAGCAGTAAGTACAAACCAAACCGTTGTTTAGGGTCTAGTCTACAGTTCCCTAAGCCCTAAACCCTAAACACTGAACCTCCTTATATTCAGTCAAACTTCCATGTGAGCACCTGGACCCTTTGGGTTCTGAAAGCACCTGTGGGCAAAGAGTGTGGCAGATGGAAGGAACGGAGGGGATCTGTGAGCCCTTAATTAAAATTTTTCAACCTAACACCCAAAACCGCTAAACCCATAAACCACCCGAAACTTATGCCCTAAACCAACACTAAACCCTAAACCATGATGTATTTCAAGTCGCCCCGCAAATGCAAACATCGAAGGTGGAGCTTGCCGTAAAGTAGTGTTTAAGGTTAAGTGCTTAGGGTCTAGGGTATAACTGGAAGGATCTTCTTTGTGCCCTAAACCATGAGAGTTTAGGGCTTAGGGCATACGCCGCGAGATTGTGGTCTTCGACTTCGCACTGACCGTGACTATGTCCGGTGTTATACGTATCAGATAGTAAACCCCCGAACCCCATTCTGATGATAAGGCCCCAATTAGATGCTTCGGTCTCAGGGTGTCGGCTTCTTGGTGAGCATCTCAGACTTCAATATTCAATAGGGTGTTGGGGATTAGGGTTTAGGGTTTGGGGTTGACTTTTAGGGTTTAGGGGTTTAGGATAATATGGGTGTGGGGGCTTTTAAGGGATACGCTCGACTGTGTGTTGTTCAAGATTCCGTCTCTGGATGCTTTGCTTAAGGCCAAGACCTGCGAGTTGGGACAGGAGGTCGTACACGGTTTAGGGTTTAGTCGTACCCTAAAGCTTACACCCTAAAAAACCCTAAACCCTAAACCCTAAACCCTAAAGCTTACACCCTAAACCCTGATCCCTAAAGCTGTAATTGGAACATTCCGGGCTTTAGCTCGGAGGGTTTGCGGCTACTAAAGCGGTCAGAAATATTGACAATAAAGTCCTCTCATCATTCAAGCCCTAGTCTGGTTTAGGGTTTAGGGTTTAGGGTTTAGGGTTTAGGGTTTAGGGTAATCTCTAAGCCCTATATAATATAGGGGCCTTAATCATTACCTATACTATTTTGGGGGGTTCTTTATTATGGTTATAGTAGAATATACCCCAACACCCTAGCCTAATTATTAAGGTCCCCACACTAGTGCGCCGAACTCTTGAACCTCCGGCCTGGCAGATAAGACTCCCTCCTGCGGAACAAGCCTCCGTTGGCGCCTTCCCTCTTTAAGACCAGATAGCCCCGGCTCCAAAGGCTCTCATGCTGATTGGGGCTTTAGCATCGACTTCTCGCAGGGTGCTAAAAAGAGTGCCTCACAAGGTTATAAGGTCGTTTAGGATACATTTTTGTTCCGGGTTTAGGGCTGTAGACACGCCAAAGAACTGCAGCCCTTGCGGCAGCTCAGATGCACGCGAATCTTATCCTCCAGACCTCTAACCCGAAGGCCTGAAGCCGTTGATATAGGGGCCGTCATAATTAGAATAGGGTTTTGTGGTATATTATACTGTGCTTATAATAAGGAACCCCCAAAATAATATTGGTAAGTAAGCTAGACTGCTCCCTAATTATGGGATCTTATTCATTTATAAACCCTAAACCCTAAACCCTAAACCTATAATAGTTTGAAGCATGTTCCTTACTTATGGGATCGTGGAAGAACGGCGCATCTGCCAAACGTCAAACCTGACTTCAGCCCCTGAGCAACCCCAGGCCCCCAACCCCGAACCCCAAAAAGCTCCACACCGGTTTGGGTTTAGGGGTTTGGGGTTGAAGGGTTTACGGGTTTAGGGTTCAGGGTTTTCCGGGTTTAGGGGTTTAGGGGTTTAGGGTTTAGGGGTTTACGGTTTAGGATTGGGCTTGGTTTAGGGGTTTACGGGTTTAGGGTTTAGTGGTTTGGTTTGGGGGTTTAGGGTTTATGGATTCTGTTAGCTCCCCACCCGAAGGCTCCTTGCTAAGTACTTTTTTAGTATACAAATAGGCTTTAAGGTACCTGTATTGGAGTCCTTTTCAGGGCCTAAACATATACTACATACCCAGACCCCCGGGAGGATCTAGAAAGTAGAACCCCTAATTTGGGACCCTATACTACTAAGGGCCCTTTATAGGAACCCCCCATATAGGGATCTACTTTTTGGATCCTCCCGGGGGTCTGGCTAGGCATATCGAGCCTCAGGTCTAGGATGCTAAAGCCCTAGACCCACAAGTTTTGGAGCCCCCAAACTGTGTAGTAAAGCCTAGAAGCCGTAAAAGACAGAAACCTTGCAGCCGATAGAAGCGCAGAGAACCCCAAAACCTTCCTTGACAAAATCCTACGAAACTAGCATATCCTCTAAACGAGCAAAAACTAAAGCCTGAAATGACCAGAAACCATAACGTCAACTTGCACCCGCTGGCACCCTGAAATAAAATCACTATTCCCTAAACCCTAAACCCTAAACCCTAAACCCTAAACCTTAAAAGAGCGCAGGAGACCGGCCAACCGGATGGCACCGCACCAGGCGATACACAGGACAAGGGGAGACTCAGGGCTCAGGTGCGCCGTTTAGGGTTTAGGGTTTAGGGTTTAGGGTTTAGGGCCTTCTTGGGTGCTTTTGACATTTATTGTATTGCTTTTTTCTCGGAAAGGGCCTCCAGAAACATCATCGTTTGCATGTCCTCTAGGGGGAAAGGACGTAAAGGACATTAAATGACCCAAGAAGCCGAATATCCCATGAGGCATCCTAGCATCATATGGGTATGATGTGTCTTTAGACTGGGATGCTTAACCCTAAACCCTAAACCCCAAAAGCCCTGAACCCTAAACCCACTGAGACGATGGGGCCTTTTCAAGGTTCCCCCCCGTCTGTTGGATCCTTCAGATGCCAGCCGGGGCCCGAAGATCCACAGCCTGTGGAGTTTTATGCAGATTCTATAGCAGGGTCAGGGTGTAGGGTTGAGGGTTCATAGCTTTTCAAGGTTTCGGGTTTACGCTTTGGGGTTTGAGTTTCATAAAGGCCCTATACGTAACCCGTTCGGGTTTAGGATTACAGAAAAAGGAGCCTGATCCCGTAGACAAGGTCAACGCGATGCCAAAATAGCTTCGGTTTAGGGTTTAGCGTTTAGGGTTTAGGGTTGGTGCCCTTACCTGTGGCTGCAATAACCTGCAGATGACTCATGAAGGGTTACACCCTATTCCTGTGACCATATGATCATAACCTCGTATGTTGCGAGTTGCGAGGTTTGGTGTTAGCATCGTCATTCTGCTTTGGGGCGTCGAGGGTAGGAATGTTTTGCTGCCTCACTTTCGGATTTCCGTGTAGAAGGCGAAGGTTTCGCCCGCATCCCTTCAACTTTCAAGCTCAGAAGCCCGACAAAATATGGTCCCTTTTGGGGTACCCTAAATAATAGGTGCCGTATTATAATAAGGACCCAAGAAGGGACCATAATTTTGACAACCACCCATATCCTAGATCATTCCTCAAGGCCTTGGGGATCCTTAGTATATTTGTATTTTCATGCCCAATACCCCATGCTATAATTCATTATTATTGAGGCCACCATAGCATAGAACCGTCACACTAAACCTTGCAGAACCCCTTTAAGGAAACCTTAAGGCAACCCTGCTCCAATTATTAAGGCCCCTACATCATTAGACCTAAACCCTAGACCCTCTTCCCTGAAGGAGGTGGATGCCCTTGTGACGCTGATATCGGAGCTCCGCGGTGTCCAACTGCAGGCATCAGGGGAGCAGGGCTAAGAGTGGCATCTTAGACTTTTTAGGGTTTAGGGTTACCCGGGTTTAGGGTTTGGTTTAGTTTTTAGGGTTGATCAGCTTGTCATGGGGAACCCTGAGCCCTATAAGCCCTAATCTCAACAAGCTCTAAACCCCAGGCCATGTACCCTGAATCCCAAGCCCTAAACCCTTAACCCTAAGCCCCAAACCCCGAACCCCAAACCCCACATCCTGAACCCCCTGAACCCCAAAAGCCTCAGCCCCAAACCCCAAACCCTAGACAACCTAAGAGCTTCGTATGATCGCCGCTTGTCCGGGAAGGTGGAGGTTAGGTTGTTCAAGGTTTGGGGTGCAGTGTTTTAAGGCTTTAGTGTGTTAGGGTTCAAGGATTTAAGGTTTAAGGGGTTAAGGTTGACGGGTTTGGGGTTGCTGGGTTTAGGGCTTGCGGGTTTAGGGTTGAAGGGTTTTAGGGGTTAGGCTTGAGGGTTTGGGATGTTTTTTGGTTTAGGGGTTCAGGCTTCAAGGTTTGAGGGCTTAAGGGTTGAGGTTTGGTTGTTTTGGCTTAGAGGTTACGTCTCAGAGTTTAGGGTTTAGGGTTGAATTCAGGTGTAGAGTTTAGGGGTTCCGATCTTAGAGGTCAGGGGTTCCTTCAAGGATTCTATAGCAATCCTCGGATGCCCAGACGGAGATTTGGGTTCAGGCTTTTGGGGGCCCTTTCTAAGGGCTGTATAGCTATAGGTGTTCTAGAAGATGAAGGTTTTGGGACAAGTTTAGGGAGGGGACGATGGAGTTTGCTTTTCTGGTGCAGGCTGTCATTGAAAAAGATGGGATTGGGTAAGTAGGCTAAGATTTCTTAAAGGTTCATGGGACTTAGTAACTCGAGTTATAAATAAGGTATCTATACTTCTAATTACACATAGCCGCAATTTATAGGTACTTATGACTGTACATAAAAATTCCTGAACCTCCAAGTAAACAGCAAACCCTAACCCTTAAAGTCTAACCGCAGGCGCGAGAAGGGCCGAGCGGCATGCAAGCAGAAAGAACTCGGTTGGAACGAGTTGGCCGAGACACGAGCAAGATCCGCATGTCAGCGCAAGGATTACACCCCAACGACGGGGGCTTAGGGTTTAGGGTTTAGGGCTTTGGATTTGAGGTATACTGTTTATGGTGGAGGGTTTGCGATTCGATCTGCTTGCACAGCGAGGACATGAAGGAAGAGAGCATCTTCTTGGACCTTGGACCATAGAAGATGCCATGTGGCTGGCTATACCAAGCACTACTTCGACCCAACTATGACCCGCTTTTGTTTTAAGTCCGCAGGTCCTTCAAGTGAGCGCTTGGAAACCTAGATCAGGTTCGTCAGCCTGTTCGAAGATTCAGCGATGCACCACGACCCTGTGAGTAATAGCAAGGATGCGGACAAGTCAAAAGCAATCGATTACATGCACAATTCCAGAACCGACATCATGGAGCTTACTGGCACTCATAAGTTGGTAGCGTTCATGCTTCTTCCTGCTGGCGACCATTTTTTATCATCGTCATCATCATCACCATCATCACCATCATCACCATCACCACCATCATCATCATCACCGCCATCACCACCAGCATCAACGACATCGTCTATGTCGCATCCACACCAACAGCAGCATCATTACCACCGCCACAACCACTACCTGCACCGTAATTGTCGCCACAATCAATCATCATCATCACCCTCATCATCGTTATCATCGTCATCGTCTCCATCATCGTCATCATCACCATGCTCATCACCATCATAATCATCATCATCACCATCATCATACAGCAGTGTGCTTGTACATCTTCATCCGCCATTATCGCCACCATTCCGATCTAGAAAGTAGAACCCCTAATTTGGGACCCTATACTACTAAAGGGTACTTCATAGGAACCCCCTTAAGGGATCTGCTTTTTGGATCCTCCCGGTGGTCTGGGTAGCCGAAAAACCATTCCTTAAAAACGCGGGGTTTGGGGGGCCACAGGTAAACCGTAAACCTGAACCCTACAGGCCCTGTATCCTATAAGCTTCAAACCGATTCAAACCCCTTAGTTGACCTTGAACCCTAGAAGCTCTAAACCCTAAACTCCAAAAGCCTTGAGCCCTAAACCCTAAACCCCCAAAGCCCTAAACTCCAAAAGCCCTAAACACACACACACACACACACACACACACACACACACGCACACGCACACACACACACACACACACACCCTAAACCTCCACATAGCCCTAAACCTAAGCCCGATACGCCCTGAGCCTTAGCTCTGCCCTCCTCAACCCCAAACCCTAAACCCCAAAACCCCAAACCCCAAACCCTAAACCCCAAACTCCAAACCCTAAGCCCTAAACCCCCTGCCCGGGAGGTGGACCCGGCTGCCCTAGACGAGGTAAGGACCTTCCTCCAAGGCCACGAGGCGACTCGGACGTTGCTTCGGGTTTAGGGTTTAGAGTGTAGGAGTTAGGGTTTGGGGTTTAGGGTTTAGGGTTTAGAGGGTTTAGGGCAGTTTAGGGTTTAGAGGGTTTAGAGTCTAGGGTTTAGGGTTTAGGGGGTTTGAGGGGGTTTTGGTCCAAGTAGAGCAAAGAGGATACATAGAAGAACTCTATAGTATTTAGCGATGCATTTGCTATGTTAGAATGCGTGCCCGCCACGGTCCTTACAACTCCCGCACGTTTATACATGGTACTGCTGATGGACAAAATCCTGCATGACCTTATATACCTAAACTATGGGATTTATGGTACTGTACTATATTTGGGTCATGCAGAATTTTGTCCATCAACCGTATGCCAACACAACTACCTAGTAGTAGAATAGGCAACCTTGAACCTTTTTTGGGGTACTATCGTCCCGAAAAAGTTCCAGTATACTCCCAAAGGCGAACCTTTAATTCCCCAGGATACTGGACAAGTAGGACCAATTCAGGAGCTCCATTCTGTGCCCATCCTGCGTAGCAGGATCCCGATAAAAATCTGAGACCACAGTTTTCTGATCCTTGTAACGACCCTCTATGAAAGCAAGGAGTTCGGGTGTATGCCAGATTCGGTGGCTGCAGTATTTTTGAAATTGTTCTTTGTCATGGTCCCCTCTGGGGGTTTCGCTGTAGTAGTTAGTTACCCCTCAGCCTCAAACCCTGGAACCTGCGACCCCAAAAATGGTTTAAAGTGACAAGTTTCTGTTAGAACCAGAAGCTTTAAAGTGAAGCTTCAGTTCAGAGCCTTTGTGTCTCTCTCCAGAGGCTTGGGTCGTATTCTGCATCAAACCTTGCATGGCGACATGCGGCTAGTGCTTGCATACAACCTCGAGGATAGAGGTAGTGACAAAGTTCCCGACGGTCCCCTTCCGTCAGAAACATACACTCCTCGCACAAGATGAAGCCGTTGCCAGGTTAGGCAAAGGTGTCGAGGGGTTGGAACTGAAACCAAGTGACTCTCTGGTCGCAGCTTCTCGTTCGACGATATGATCCGTCTCGATCTTCTTGGCCGGTATCGCCGCGATAGCCCGAGCCATTCGGTTGCGGAGGGTCGAGCCAGTCACCTTCTTCGTGATCAAACTGTGAATCGACACGAGAGAAGGACTTGTCACCATTGAGAGTCATGGCCGTGTCTCCCGGGGCCATGAACATCCCGAACAGAGTTGTGCCCTCGAACAGGGTTTGGTTGTGTTTCGAGAGTGTGGGGTTTGGGGTTTAGGGCTCATTTAGGGTTTGGGGCTGAGGGAATTGGGTGTAGAGTTGAGGGGCTACTTCATCCAGCATCTGCGGGTGGAATGCTGCAAACATGCACCCGGGGTGCCGTGTCTGTATTATTTATTATAGCAATGCCAAACATGAAGGACTCTGGTGCATGCGAATATGGCACCGTATACCCAAGAACCTTGCAAGCCTTCATAGATCCCCTACGCAGTTTCAAACCTCCACGCAAGTTCTATGCTGTATACAGTCTAAGCCGCGAACAACTGAAGAAGCTTTAAACCTAAGGGTAGTTTTCTAACTAAGGGTCCATTTTGGGGTCCTTTTTTATAAGGGTGCCGTACTATATCGGGGACCTACAAAGGGACCGTATTTAGAGAACTACCCATACTTAGGGGTACTTAGAAATAATTTTTAATCTTTGGTTACTATAAACCCTAAGAAGCAGCTAAAATTATAATTTTTGCTAGGGGTCCAAGTTCAGTATAGCATAAGGGTTTAGAGTTTCCGGGTCAGAGTTAGGGTCTTAGGGTTTTGGGTAATCCTCAAGACCGAAGCCCTTTCTAGAATCCTGCTTGGGACCCTTTAAAGAAACCCTAAATGTAGGAGCCTAATTACCAATACTATTTTGGAAGTTCCTTATTATAAGTAATTATAGTGTGTAATGGGCCCCAAAACCCTATTCTAATTATTAAGGCCCCTATACTACAAAACAGGTCCACCACCCTGAACCCCAAACCCTCAAGGCCCTTTGGCGTTTAGACCATGCGGGCAGGCAGAGAGTTCCAAGAGCGCGACCCATGTCGTGCTCGAGAGCTACCCAGACTGGTGGGTGAGGCTTGCGCGACATTTAGGGTTGATGTGTGTGTGTGTGTGTATATATATATATAAAATATAGGCTCTACAGTTATGAATAGAAAAGGGTTTTCAGGTCGATTCCAGTGCCATTTTCAGAGGACACCCTGACGAGTAGCATGTAATTGTTCGAGCAGCCATAAAATGTGGTGTACAAAAAGGAAAGGAAATATGGCCTAGGAGCACGCCCAGTTAAAGGGTCCTGACACTTTGCGGCATGCGAGAAAGGACGTCCGAGAACCAATGTGACGAAAGGGATCACCTAAACCCTAAACCCTAAACCCTAAACCCTAAACCATCACCTTGAGAGAGAACCTGGTCGCCGTGGCATACTGGGTCTCCCAGTTGGCCCTTTTTTGCCCTTGTTGGAGTCTCAGGTTCCTCATAAATGTACTCAATACCAAAAAGGGAGTCCGTTTTAATCCTAGGTTGCTGAGCATTTAAGTATAAGGCTCTTCATGATGTTTCTCGGGTTCCTTGAATGAGGTTCCGTTCAAGGGTTGCTCTGGTTTCGGATTTGGGCTTAAGCTGGGGGGCCTGAATCATTGTAAAGGGTCTTGAGGTATATTCTGGTCCAGTGATAAAAATGAACCCTAACCCTAAACCCTCAACTTTAGCCCTAGACCCTACAAGCCCCAAACCCTCAACTTTAGCCCTAAACCCTGCAAGCCCTACACCCTAAACTGTGGCTTATGCAGCAGCCTTAGTAATCAGGCCGACCTCTAACATGACCCCGGGGTGTAGGAGGCTGAGGTTCTTAATTATATAGGTGCGCGAGAGGTTAGAACAGGGTTTGGGTTTAGGGTTTAGGGGTTTAGGGTTTAGGGTTTAGGGTTTGGGTTTAGGGTTTAGGGGTTTTGGGGTATATTATTTGATTATCGGATCAAGCAACCCTAAGACATACTTGTCTACTATGCCAATGTTCAAGAGCAGGAGCACCATGCCGAGCATTATCATGATCATGATCATGATCATCACTATGCCTAAGCCCTGCCTTAAACTCCCCGATGTTACTTCTTGTAGGCTCTTGTTATAAGCCCTAGTATGGGATTTTGGGGACCCTACAAACCAGTCACCACATGCCTACCTGATGAACGTCTGGTCTCCGACACGACACGCACTGAGGTTTTCAAATTTGCTGACACCCCTAATGCGCTGATTCAGGACTCTTCGCATTTCCGAAAAGTCCCATTCTAAACCGTAAACCCAAAGCCGTCCCTGCTGCAGGAAGCGAAAAGCCGGGCGCCCGGATAAGGTGTAGCGGCTGGGGTTCGGGGTCCCAGATGGATCAAAGGGGCTTTGAGGTATATTATTGTATAGCTAAATACTCGGATCGTAAGGGGACGTTGTTGGGTTTCGAAGTCCGCTGACGGTTGCTTGGCTTCTGTATATTCATATTTATATTTACAATTATATTTGTACTTATATGTAGTTAAGTGTTTTATAACTCAACTAGCAGGTCAAAAATGGAGGTGCATTGAACCGGTGCTGCACGGGCTTCTTCGAGAAGCACTTGGGAGATACTTTCCCAAATCAGAATAGCAGTTCCTACCATAGAAACCCTACTTCCTACTGTATTGTGCAGGTACTTAGCAAGTTTTGGGTACCCGGCGACTTCTTCGGACGGCCATGCTATTGACAGAGAGGAGAAAGGCTCCTCATACATATGGGTAGTTCTCTAAAT
>CAJNDV010034568.1:10732-29460 GCA_905221635.1 Symbiodinium sp. CCMP2456 | reverse complement strand
GGCGGCGGCGGCGGCGGTGGTGGCGGCGGTGGCTGTGGCACTGGTGGAGTCAAGCCCATCACCGAAAGACCTAAACACTCAAAGCAGTAAGCACTAAGCACTGTCTCCATCGCCAGAAATCACAAGACCTAAACATTCCAAAAAGGACAAAGCGGGACGGGAAGCACTATATCCATCGCCAGCAGGCCCTGTATACATCCAAGACCCGCATCTTGCAAAGGTCTACCGTGTTCGCAAACCCAAACTGCGGCATCGCGACTTGAAGTACTCCCACTGGCTGTCCGGTGTGGTCACGAAGCAATCCTCTTGGGGTAAGCTTGGGTGCTGCCCCGATACACTAACAGTCCATAAGAAAGGTACAATCAAGGACGCTGTATAGCCATATGGGGGTTTCCAAAAATAGGGGACCCTAATATAGTACCCTAAATAATAGGTTCCTTATTATCAGGACCCCAAAATATGGTACCCCTAATTGTCGGAAGCTCCCATATGGCTAATATTATTCAACTGTTACTGAGTGTGGGCGAAGGTGGGCAGTATCCAAGACATAGCTGAGTCGCCAGCCGGGCCGGGCCTTTGCGTTAAGTTGAGGAAGTGGAGGGCTAGGGTTTAGGGTTTAGGGTTTAGGGTTTTTTTTTTTTTGAGGGTTTAGGGTTTAGGGTTTAGGGTTTAGGGTTTAGGGTTTAGGGTTGCTCTACGATCGCTACATCAAGCAGAGTTTCAGGATGTTTCAGGCTAAAGGACCCCCACAAGCAGTGATTCATTGGTGAACGACTCCGTTTGAGGAAGAGAATCAGCAGGACAGAAAACCCTAAACCCTAAACCCTAAACCGATAAACAGTTCTGGAGCCTCTAGATCCTCCGTATCATAAGCCCCGCCCAAGGCTCCAGAAAAATGAATTGAAAACACAGAACGTGTGAACCCCAGCAAAACCCTGAACATGGCACAAAAAACACAAGAGGCTGAGCAGAGACTTGCAACTCAAACACAGGCACCAAAAGGAAACATGCCTAAAGCCAAAACCTACAACCTCCCGAACGACGGGAGAAACAACAAGCACTTGAAAGCGGGCACGGATTGCTGTACGTACAAATGTATGTATGCATGCATGTATGTACTATACATACTTGTATGGGTAGTTATGTATACATGTGTATGCGTATACATATATATATATATATATGTATGCATACATACATGGTATATGTTCTCGTATGTGTATATATATATATATACATACAGATGTACATATACACATACATTCACGTACAAAAAACGACCGGGAAAAGCGGGGTGGCTCCTGGTAGTGCTGGAGCAGCTCCTCGACCTGGGAGTCGCTGATCTCGGCGTGCATGTAGGTCCTCCCCGGGTTTAGGGCTCGAGGGGTTTAGGGCCGTTTAGGGCCGTTTAGGGCTCTAGGGCTTTAGGGCTTAGAGTTTTAGGGTTTGGGGGGTTTAGGGTTTTAGGGTTCTAGGGTTAGGGGGTAGGCTCGAGGGGTTCTCCGGATCTGGAGCTTTGGGGCTTTAGGGTCTAGGGCTCTAGAGGTTCAAGGTTTAGGGAAATTGGAGTTTTGGTGTTTTGGGCTCGAGGGGTTTAGGGTTTCAGGGCTTTAGGGCTTTAGGGCTCGAGGTGTTTAGGGTTGTAGGGGTAGGGGTAGGTCCTCCGGATCTAGGGCTCGAGGGGTTTAGGGCTTTAGGGCTTTAGGGTTGTAGGGTTAAGGGGGTAGGTCCTCCGGATCTAGGGCTTTACGGGTTTAGGGCCGTTTAGAGTTTTAGGGCTTTAGGTTTTAGGGTTGTAGGGTTAGGGGTAGGTCCTCCGGATCTAGGGCTCTAGGGGTTTAGGGCCGTTTAGGGTTTTAGGGCTTGGGGTTTAGGGCTTCAGGGCTTTAGGGCTTTAGGGCTCGAGGGGTTAGGGGTAGGTCCTCCGGATCTAGGGCTCTACGGGTTTGGGGTTTTAGGGCTTTAGGGCTTTAGAGTTTTAGGGATTAGGGTTAGGTCCTCCAGATCTAAAGCTTTGGGGTTCTAGGGTCTAGGGCTCTAGGGGTTTAGGGTTAGGGGTAGGTCCTCCGGATCTGGAGCTTGGGTTTAAGGTCTAGGGCTTTAGGGGTGTAGGTTTGGGGGTAGGTCCTCCGGATGTGGAGTTTTGGGGTTTTAGGGTCTAGGGCTCCAGGGTTTCGGGTTGTAGGGGTTAGGGGGAGGTCCTCCGGATCTGAGGCTACTGTAACTTTTCGGGTTAAGGCCTCTAGGGGTATAGGCTTTTAGGGTTTAAGGTTGAGGGTTTTGAGGCTTGAGGGTTTTTCGCGTTTAGGGTTCAGTTACTGTCTGTTGCTTGTCCAGCATG
Organism: Symbiodinium sp. CCMP2456; assembly: GCA_905221635.1. Classification (NCBI taxonomy): domain Eukaryota; class Dinophyceae; order Suessiales; family Symbiodiniaceae; genus Symbiodinium; species Symbiodinium sp. CCMP2456. The sequence continues at coordinate 27,119 of CAJNDV010034568.1, read as the reverse complement.
TTTGGGAAACCATGGGTTTAGGGGTTATAGTACCCAAACAAAGGTCCAAGGCTACCAACTCCACGAGTGGGGTAATCACAGGAAGCCCTAAACCCTGAACCTAAACCGTGGACCCTAAACCCTAAACCCTAAAAGGTCACTGTAGGGCCATTTGTAAAGCAGGGGCCCTACAGTGTCGCTACAGGGTGATTGTGAGGATGGGGTGACAAGGCTTTCGGTTTAGGCTTTGGCGCCTTGGCTTTTTAAAGTCGGACGTGGGTTTACACCGGTGCTGTGAGATCTGGGGTTCAGGGCTTAGGGTTTAGGGCTACGGGGTTTTGGGGATCTGGGATCTATCCTGGGGCTTTTATGCTTCACGAATACCTAACATGCGAGCTGCACTAGACGCACTTGCTGCTGCGATAGCTGTGGTACAGAGCATAGTCTTCCTTCGTGGTCACCATCCCAAGATATTTGCAGCATTCTCGCCAAAATGCAAACCCTAAACCCTAAACCCTAAAACCCTTTTACACAGGCTTGATTGGAGCTCGCCCGAAACCCTAAACCCTAAACCCTAAACCCTAAAACCCTAAAACCCTAAAACCCTAAACCCTAAAGCCCTAAACCCTAAAACCTTAAACCCTAAACATCTGCAAACGGAGGAGCAGGAATTTCAACATGCAGGCTGGGACTTCAATGAGCTTTTTTTTCAACATCTACGTCGATTTCCGGTTCCGAGAGTGTACTCTAACTTTAGGGTTTAGGGTTTTAGGGTCTTAGGGTTTAGGGCTTCAGGGTCTTCAGGTCTAGGGTTCCAAGGTTTAGGGTTTAGGGTTTGAGAAGTGGCATGGAATTCCAATTTCAAAGTGCTACCAAAGCATTTTGGAAACACTTCTGGATGTTATGTTTCTGAGTCACGGTCTGGGACCGGCACGATTATGAAGTATTTCTTTGGCTCGTCGGTGAAGTTTGCTTCAATCGGTGACTTCAGCCGTCGCAGGCATCGCACAGACGTGGCATCCGCCCAAGATGAATGTCGCATTCCGCAGTGAACTAATATAGGGGCCTTAACAATTAGAATACGGTTTTGGGACCTATTATTATAGTATAATTATAATAAGGAACCCCCAAAATAGTATTGGTAATTATTTAGGCTCCTACATTACGATGTTTGGCTGGGCCGCCCTGTGGACTTAACTGGAGCGGTCCCGTCACCCAACCTTGCACTCGTGGAATGAACGTGTACGACGCTGCACTGTGAACGCCTCAAGGTGGTCAACACAGCACTTCTTTCAGTACTGACAGCTTGGTTCGTACATTGCGTCGCCAAGCCTTGCTTGGGTCAAAAGTGCTATGCAATTGACTCTCTCTCATCGTGCGCATTCTGGGCTTCCGCAAACGATCTGGGATGCACGGTTGCTTAAAGGATCATGGGACTTAGTAAGTAGGGTTATAAGTAGGGTAACTGTACTTATGACCCCAAATAAGGGACTTGTAACCTTACTTACTAAGTCCCATGATCCTCCAAGTGGTGACGTTTTGCAGAAGGCTGCAAAGCCTATCGGCACAAGAAGCGGTGAGATCTACCAGGCGAAACGATTTCCACGGTGAGGCTACGAACACTGGAGCTTGATTGGACTCATCACCATAACGAATGACGAAACTGCTAGGAGCATTGGCATCATCAACACCGACAGCATTATCACCAACACGGTGACAGTACTGACAGCAGCACTTGCAACCCCAGTTTTGTGGCTGTTTACAGCCCTGGGTCCCCCAAGCAACGGGACCCTTGGGTATATATATATATATATATATATATACATATATATATATATAATTATATATATATATAACTCATAGCACCCCAGAAAGGGTTGGGGTTCAGGGTGCCGCGTTTTATGGTTGGGAACACCTGACAGTCCTGAGCGCTTCCCGCAGGTCATGGACCCTGATGAGCCCATCGGGCGCATTCCGTGCAAAGGCCCTGGGGGGCAGGGTGCAGCAGAAAACCTGATTCGCTCTCGGAGCCTTGTGCTGTGTCTCCCGAAACCCATCAAGCGCATGAAATCTCATCAGGGGAGTCTGATCGAATGCACCGCAACCAACACCTGAAGAGAACATGGCTCCATGCCGCAGAGGCGCGCGAGAGAGAGCGAGAGAAAGACAGATACGGACTGAGAGAGAGAGAGAGATAGCGAGAGAAAGAGGGGGAGAGAGAGAGAGTGGGGGAGGGCAATCAACATTTAAAGCAACATCACACGACAGACGAAGATCTGCTTGCTGTAGATATATCAGTCCAGGCAAAAACGTGAACATTTGTGAACATACAGTGTACAGGGACCCCTGCTTTCCGGAAGACCCCCCAACGCGTAAACGGCTCACAACAACAACACTACCCAAGAACCCTGTCCAGCCGAGGGTTCAAGGTCTAGGCGGTATAGGGGTTTAGGGTTCTTAAAGGATCATGGGACTTAGTAAGTAGGGTTGTAATTAGGGTAACTATACTTATAACCCCAATTACGGGACTTGTAACCTTACTTACTAAGTCCCATGATCCTCCAAGTGCCCCAAAAGTCGAGAAGCAGCATCCGCTACGCTTGGGAAAAGTTTAGGGGTTTGGGGACTACTACTCGAGGTTTCTGTTCAGAGTTTTGGCCTCAAGTGTTTAGGACCGTGGAACTTCGATGCTGAAGCAGCCAGGTTGTTTTGCTCAGATAGGGCCCCAAAAAAACACATAAGCAAAAATTAGGATAGGGATATCCCATACAAACCCCCTTATCATGAAGCCCAATAAGGTAGGGACGTCCCCAATAAAATGCTTATGCTTATGGTCCTTTTTGGGCTTCCTACTCAGAATGCCCCGGGTTCCCGCATCCCTAAACCCTAAACCCTAATCAGAATCCCTGGGTTCCCGCGTCTTCGCGCGCCTAAATGCCGCGGTGACGTCCTCGGGCTCGTAGTCGATCCTCGCCCCGAAGACTCCCAAACCAAACCGGGTTTAGGGTTTAGGGTATCTTGGGTACTGCCCCCATACAGCAACAGTCTACAATAGGGATACTATTAAGGGCCTAATATCCATAATATAAATATTATCCAGCTGTTACTGAGTGGGGGCAGTAACCAAACCCAAATCAGGCAACGTATGGGTACTTCTTTATGTTAGGGTCCCCTTTTGAAGTACGGCGCCCTTATCAAAAAGGACCCTAACAAAGAGACCTTATTTCACGTAGAGATCTACCGATATACTTCAAATCATGGAGGTATCCAGGATCCTTAGGTGCTTCAGCAACATACCTTAACTTACGAAAACCCCGCATGTGATCTAGGGACATCTACGGCATATTGGGAGATATCTGGTATGATTCAAGCATGTTCAAGTTGTAGGTCCCTTTTTGCATCAGGACTTGTGCAATCGCCTGAATGTCCGAGCCCACAGTTGCAGTTCCCTAAACCCTGAACCCTAAACCCTTTCTTGAAGGATTTTTGAATCGATCCTGCCGAGGAACCTCACTGGATCCTGAGCTCAAAGCCCGAACTACAGCCCCAAGAAAGCGTTGGTTTAGGGTTTAGGGTTTAGGAGCAAGAGTAAACCCCAAACTCTTTCAGCCCTAGACATTGGGACCTCCAGTTTTTGCGCGTGCGGCAGCGTCTTGAAGTATGAGGACCATTGGGGAACCCCAACAAGGATAAAGCAAAAGGGTTCAGCGGGAGCATCGTTATGATGGAACCTTAGAAGGAATGGACCTCCCTCAAATCCGCATTAATGCCTTGCAAAGCTTGCAGGACGTTATAACAGCTCTACAAAGCCCAAACCCTGAATTTCTATGGAACCATTATCCTTACACCGTAAACCGATATCCTTACAGGCGCTTTGTAGCCCTAAGCCCGAAGCCCTAAACTAACCCTAATCTCTAAACCCTAAAGCCCTTTTTTGAACCCAGACTCTGCCAATCAGCCCCTAAACCCTAAAGCCCTAAACCTTAGACCCTATAACCCTTATCTCTTGGGTGCAGCCAGGCCGCTGCATCTTTCGAGCCATCGAAGTGCAAAGCTCGGCGAAGTTGATCCTCAGAGGTTTGGGGTTTAGGGTTTAGGATTTACCCAGACCCCCAAAAGGATCTAAAGAATAGATCCCCTAATTAGGGACCCTAACTACTAAAGGGTACTTTATAGGAACCCCCTTATGGGATCTATTTTTTAGATCCTTTTGGGGGTCTGGGTTAGGAGGTTTTCGGTATCTCTTGCAAATCTATCTTATTGGAAATACGGGCCCAGCAGCCGCACCCGAACCATCGAATCTAAGTCCCCATGGCTGCTTGCAAAAATTCGCTTCAAAAAACAGCCGGTTGCATCCCCCTGTCTGAAACCCTAAACCCTAAACCCTAAACCGTGGCCCTAAACCCTAAACCCTCGATAAACCTTCGACCCACATCTCAGCAAGACATCTGCGGACTTATGGGAGTTTCCGAAAATTAGGGGGACCTTATTTTGGGGTCCTTATAATAAGGATCCCTTTATTTAGGGTACTATATTAGGGTCCCCTATTTTCGGAAACCCCCTTATACAGGACTAAAGCCCAGAAGCTCTCCATCGCCGTCGACGTCTATTTCTGCCATCAGGGCATCCTGCAGATGTCTGCTTCTTCTGCGGCTTAGGGATTGGGTTCAGGGTTTAGGGTTTAGGGTTTAGGGTTTAGGGTTTAGGGTTCTCTCACACTCGCACAAGGCCGGCAAGGCTCCGCATAGTGGGTTTTGCTATACCTGGAGGCATATGCCTTTGCCAGCATCGAAGTCCGCATGCATTCCTATGGAATGGACTGCAGACAATGACTTAAAAGCGAAGAGAACAAACACTTTTAAAAGCGGCAAGTTGAGCTCATCCCGACGTCTTTGCAGAAACCTAAGCGCCAAGGCACCGAAAACCTCTGAGCATCGAACCCTCTTAGACCTAAGCCCAGCAACCCTTTGAGCCACACTAGGAACCCTTATAGCAGGAGCCCTGTTCAACCCTAAACCTGTGCAAAGGGACAAAGGGACCCCTTAAAAGGAACCCCCGAATCCACGCGCCCTACTTAAACCCTAAACCCCAGACCCTTTCAAAAGGAGCGCATACAAGAAACCCCCAAATGCCCTAAACCCTAAACCCTTACAGAGGGTGCCCTTAAAAGGAACCCTAAACCCTAAACCCTAAACCCTGAACCCTAAACCCTAAACCCTAAATCCACGGCGCACCATCTGCAGTGGACTCAGCTTAAGCCCAACTGTCTCCAGCAACTGCTCAAGGTCGCCGACGCCTTTTTGCTATGATTTGGGGGTGGGGTTTAGGGTTTAGGGTTTAGGGTTTTTTGCCTCCTACTTGCGGTTTAGGGTTTAGGGTTTGGGGTTAGGGTTAAAGGTTTAGGGTTCAGAGTTTTAGGGCTCAGAGTTTGAGGGCTTGGGTTTTGAGTTTAGGGTTTACTCTCTCACAACCCGAACAAGCCAGTGGATTGTAAGGTTTAGGGTTTAATTGTTGGTGCCCAGTTTGGGATTAAAGGTTTGAGGTCTCTGGGTTTTTGAGCTTGGGGTTTCGGGTTTAGGATTTCAGGTTTGCAAGGTTCTGCCGAAGGATTTCCAGATTTTGGGTGTGGGTTTACGGTGTGGCTTAGCTGACCCTAAAACCTATACCCTAACCCTTAAATCCTAAACCCTAAACCCTAAGCCTTAAACCCGAAACCCTCAACCCTAAGCCTTAAACCCGAAACCCTCAACCCTAAGCCTTGAACCCTAAACCCATGGGTGTGCTTTCAGCAAACGGGTGCTTGTTGCGATATTGTCATGGCCCCGGCCTGGGCGGTGAGGAAAGATCCAGATGGGGTTTAGGGTTTAGGGTGCTTCAGAAAGGCACGAATATAGGGGCCTCAGACGATTAGAATAGGGTTTTGGGGTATATTAGGTATATTATACTATAAAAATAATTAGTAGAAATAATAATAACAAAAATTAAAGTAATAAGGAACCCCTCAACATAGTATTGGTAATCATTTAAGCCCCTATAGTAGCCGTTTTCCGCTGAGACCAGGTGCACCATGCTGCCCAAGGCGGTTGCACCGTGACTGCTGCAAGGAAAGGGATCTTAGGCGCTTACAACACCACTGATGCCCTGAAGGATGAAGGCAACAAGCTAGCCAATGCCGGAAACCCCGAACCCTTACAGCAGCCCGCATAGTAACCCTCATAGTCCTAGAATGTCTTATGGCAACCCTTGCAGTAGCCATAAAACACCCCAAACCCTAAACCCTAAACCCTAGACCCTAAACCCTAAACCCTAGACCCTAAACGCTGAACCCTAAACCCTAAACTCCTAAACCGATCCGGGGATCCAGGCCGATAGAACCTTGCTCGTTCCAGTCGGTAATCTGGATGTTGTCATCGCTCAGACCAGCACTTCGCGCCTGTCGGGTCTTTCGGGTCTGTACTTAAAGGATCATGGGACTTAGTAAGTAAGGTTATAATTAAGGTACCTTTACTTATAACCCAAATTAGGGGACTTATAACCTTACTTAGGGAATATACCTTAAATCATATTAGGGATCCTATTATCATTTAAGGTATATTCCTTAATTAAGGGGTTTTGGAGTCTCTAGGCTGTAGATGGACATAACTGGCCATAACCCTGAACCCTCAATTAACAAACTGCCGTGGAATGCGGAGCTTCAAGCGGACTGCTCAGGATCTGATGCCTCTTTAGCCTCTCAAACATGCTATACCGAAGAACGAAACTCCTGCTTTAGGGCGACGACGTAGGCTAGACAAATGTCCGGCCGAGATTCTCTCGCATGCAGGTCTCTGATGCTAGCCCGGACAGCACACTGCGAACAACGGCCTTGAGCCATACCTCTGGGTTTAGGGTTTAGGACTTAGGTTTAGGGTTTAGGGTTTAGGGTTTAGGGTTTAGGGTTTAGGGTTTAAGGTTCAGGGTTTAGGGTTTAGGTTTAGACTGCCGGTTATATGATTCCCGCAAGTTTGGAAGTCTCAAGCCGTTCCATGCTCGTCGCCCTCGGAGTTGAGTACGAAACGCGATGCAAGATGACGAAGGCATCGATGTATTTACTTGATCCTATAAACTGTGTGCACACATACGTATGTATTAATGTATGTACATATGTATATCTATATATATATATATATATTATGTATATCTCTTGTTTTCCGTTCCGAAAGCCCGAAAGCATAACGGGATCTCCCTCTCTCTCTCTGGCCCTCTCACGGTAACAGAAAAAACTCCGCAACAAGACCCCGCATGCAGGAAGATGTTGGACTTCCGTCTTTTGCCGCCGAGCCTGGCTCAGCTGCTTGAATAAGCAGAAGATCTGTCGCATTTCCTGGAATCATTTGGGAGTTTCCGCAAACAGGGGACCCGAATATAGCACCCCAAATAGTAGGATCCTGTTTATAAGGACCCCAAAATAAGGTACCGCTTCTTTTAGGAAACTCCCATTTCGGGTTTCGGGTGTGTGGCTTAGGCCTTTGGCTTTGGGGCCTCGTCGGACGATCTCCATGCCCAATGTAGGGGCCTTAATAATTAGAATAGGGTTCTGGTATTCGATAATTATAATAAGGAACCCCAGAATATAGGTAATTATTTAGGCCCCTATATTATTGGTGTGGGAGGGCCTAGCAATTTAGTAGAACGGGTTTAGGGTAAGGGGTGGATCGGACTGCACGCGATAGAGTGAATCAAAGAAAGAGGTGAACCCTCATGAACAACGAGCCCTGAGAGCAAATTAAGCTCGAAGTTTGTACATGACACGATTCACTAATTGAGTCATGGCACACAACTCCTGATGCCACTGATTCAGAGCAAGACGCTAGCTTATGTATATTATGGAATGGTAGATATTGTGGAACCCTACAAGAATGGCATATATCATGGAACCCTAAGGTAAAATGGTATGGGTAATTGCTTAGGCGCCACATTCCTTGACGCCCAGATCCTCGAAGAAGACCCCTAAACCCTTTTTGCACAGGCTTGCGTGAATCTCGCCTGGACGTGTCGCACCCGTTCTCTGAACCCTAAACCCTAAACCCTAAACCGGCAGCCCGAACGAGCGGTCCCGTTCAGCCGGGCCTCAAGAGTTCCTGAATGACCTGCCTCTAAGGGTGGTTTAGGGTTGAGGGTTTAGGGTTTAGGGTTTAGGGGATGTATAGGTTTAGGGTTAACTGGCTCCCTGTTGGGGATATATTAAACATGATCTTTTTTTAATCGTTATTGGGTTTTATTATAACAAAAATGTAAAATTGTATCCAACAAGGACCCAGTTAAGGGTTCAGGATGGCATAGGATGGTCCAGGGTCTACAGGGGTTGTTCAGTAAGTTGGATCCAGAAGCCCGAAACCCTGGTTTAAGTCCTAAAACCAACAGCCGAAATTGAAAACGAGCCCCAAAACCCGAACCCCTCTTTTTTTCTTACACAGACTCGATTAGTGCTCGCCCGAAGAGATTCCTCGCAGCACATCGCACTCGTGGCGAAATGCTCAAGGCTAAGTACGCACAACCTTCACCATCTTACGAGCTAATACGCTGCTGAAGGAGCTGATATCCTAAACCCTAAACTTTCCTAAACCCTGAAACCCTGTGCCCTTTTCGAGTCCTCCTTGTCTTGCTCGGTGATGCCCCGCTTCTTTACCGGCGCCTGCACCAAGTCCTCAGCATTCCCCGAAACCCTAACCCCTAAACCCCTTAACCCTAAACCCCTTAACCCTAAACCCTAAAGCCTAAACCCCTAAACCCTAAACCCTAAACGGGCTTTAGGGTTTCTAGGGCTCTAGGGCTGTTGGGGCTTTAGCGCTGCCGGGCTCTCAAATCACACAGTTTGGAGCCCCTGAATGCGGTGAAGGGCTCTGGCTGAATAGACTCACTTACCCAGACCCCCGGACGGATCTGGAAAGTAGAACCCCTAATTTGCGACCCTATACTACTAAGGGCCCTGTATAGGAACCCCCCATTAAGGGATCTACTTTTTGGATCCTCCCGGGGGTCTGGGTAAGGGCACAAGGCTGCAGGAAACTCCGGATTTATGGGCATGCCCAGACCCCCAAAAGGATCTAAAAAAATAGATGCCCTTATAAGGGGGTTCCTATAAAGTACCCTTTAGCAGTTAGGGTCCCTAATTAGGGGATCTATTTTTTAGATCCTTTTGGGGGTCTGGGTGGGCCCCATGGAACTCGAAGTAAGACTATTTCTACCTGGAGCTCGAAAACCCGCTCAACCCAAAGATTTGATTAGACCCGATCTTCGGGCGCCCGGAACCCTGCCTTCTTCTCCTTCTTCGCCGGCAGCTTCTCCGCCGCGCGCATGGCTCTGTCGAACTCCTGGCGTAACCATGTAGCTTTGGGTTTACTGTAGGGGCCTTACTAGTTACAGCAGGGTTAAGGGATATATTATACTGTGATAAGGATCCCCCAAATAGCGTTGGTAGGATGTAGGCCCCTATATTAACCGTCTGGGTTTGGGTCTAGGCTTGAAGCTTCAGGCTAAGCGGTTACTATTCCTTAGGGGCTGAGTGCCCTAGCCCAAAAAAGGTTAACCAATTGAATTAGAGTAGGATTATAGAAGCCCCAAAAGGTTAAAGGTTACCTACTCAGCCCCTGAGTATACAAGGAGTATACCTCAAATTATAGTAGGATCCCTAAGAAGATTTAAGGTATATTCCTTAATTAAGGGGTATTGGAGTCTCTGGGTTTACATGCCGGTGAATCAAAGGAAGCGGCACGGCTCCTTGACGCTGACCTCTCCTCCGCCGTCTTTGTCCTGATGTGGGAGCTTCCGAAAATACAGGGGTACCTTATTTTGGGGTCCTTATAATAGGGATCCTACTATTTAGAGCACTATATTAGGGTCCCCTATATTCGGAAACCCCCATGTCGGGGCTGTCACAACTCCAATTCTGTCGAAACTCACCTGTAATCCCTCAGGAGTTAGGATTAGGGGGACATTTGGGGATATAGACTCTCTCAATAAGACTCTACAGGGGTAAGAAGGGCCGCGTGTAGAGGGTCTCCCTTATACTACCTTTAATCCCTAGAACCCTAGACCTGCAGAAGTCACACTCTTACAGAGCCCTTAGCCCTTAAAGCCCTAAACCCTAAACCCCCCAAGAGGCAATCACGAAGCCCTTAAAGCCTTATAGAACCCCACAAGAACCCTTAAAGAGCCCTCTCTGGAACCCAGACCAGCAGGCAATCACACTCTTGAAGAGCCCTTCAAGAATCCAGACAGCCCAATATCCCTTAATTAAGGCATATAGCTTAAATCATAATATGAAGCCCCTTATTATTTAAGATATATTCCTTAATTAAGGGGTATTGGCCTCTCTGGGAACTTCTGTAGAGCCCTTTTTGAGCTTGTATACACCCCGAACCCGAAGTGAACACCAAACCCCAGAAGCCCTAAATCTTAAACCCCAGACCCAGCGGCGATCACGCTCTTTTGTAGAGCACTTATAAAGCATGTATACACCCGAAACCCCAAAGCCCTAAATCCCCAGAGCAAGCGGCGATCACGCTCATGATTGACTGAAGGTCGGCATCTGAAAGCTTGAAACCCAGGTCGGAAAGACCTGGCGCTTTGGTTTTAGGGGGTTTAGGGTTTAGGGTTTAGGGCGCTTTGGTTTTAGGGGGGGAGGGTTGGGGGTTTTTAGGGGGTGTACTTAAGCGCAAGGAGAGATTTCAGGATCGATTCCAGGACCTTAGGGAGTTTAGGGCTTCGGGCCATTTGGGTTTAGTTTCGGGGTGTTGGCGCTGTTCACGGCTTTGTTTCCAGATGAAGAGGATTGCTTTCAAGGTTGAAGGCTTTAAACGGCTTTATGCTTTTCATGTAGAGGCTTGAATAATTAGAACAGGGTTTTGGTGTCCATTATACTCTATTTATAAGAAGGAACCCCTATAAGAGCATTGGTACTTATTTAGGCCCCTATACTTTTACCCTAACCCGGGCGGCTGTGCCTTCGGATCCTGGAGCAGGGGCCGGCACGAAGAGGATTCCCACCCCAACCCTGCCTAATTAGGGTTTAGGGTATGGGGTTTAGGATTTAGGGTGTAGGATTTAGGGTTTTTGGCTTAGGATTTAGGGCTTAGGATTTAGGGTTTAGGATTTAGGGGTTGCTTTTCGAGGGTACCAGGGCTGAAGCCAACAACCCTGAAACCCCCTCGCATTCATGGATCGTAGAGTCCCAGACCCCCAAAAGGATCCAAAAAATAGATGCCCTTATAAGGGGGTTCCTATAAAGTACCCTTTTTAGGGGATCTATTTTTTAGATCTTTTGGGGGTCTGGGGTCTGGGAGCTCGCGGTTAGACCCTCCTGCCCGAGGCCCCTTCAAGGATATCGAATGCCGGATTGAGGAAGTTAATGTAGAGGGCTTAATAATTAGAATAGGGTTTTGGGGGTTCCTTATGAGAACTTTAGTATACTGGGTCCCAAAACCCTATTCCAATTATTCAGGCCCCTACATTATGTCTGATTTGATTCGTCTCTGCAGTTCTTCGAATTCACCTTCCTCAAGCCCCCTCGCGACAGGGCCTTAGTGATAGCCAACTAGGCTCCTCATCAACGGACGGAGCCTGTCAACAGAGGGGTTCTGCCATACCCCCCCTCTCCCGCCCCCCTATGGGGCTTCTTAATCCTAGACCCTCAGTGCGGGTTTCGTAATCGTAGGGAGATCCGAAATAAGATAGGGTCTAAACCCTAAACCCTAAACCCGAAACTCTAAATCCTAAACCCTAAACCCTGTTCTAAGTCTTAAGGCCCATTACCTTTCCGCAGCCCTCCACGTAGCCTGCCCGGAGCTCCTCGCCAGTCACGTTTCCTAAGATCGGCGAGTTTGCGGGCCATTCGGGATCTGAGGGGTTAGGGTTTAGGGTTTAGTTTAGGGTTTGGGGTTTGGGGTTTAGGGTTTAGGGTTTAGGGTTTAGGGTTTAGGGGTTTAGGGGTTGGGGCTAGGGTTTAGTTAGGAGCCCTTGGGGCTGAGGGATTTAGGGGTGTTCGGACAGGGTTTTTTTGGGGGGCTCGTTCTTATAACTATACTAGAATATACCCCCAAACCCTGTTCTAATTATCAAGGCCCTTCTCTTAGGATGTTCTTGTGGGAAGTTGCATGCTTGAGGTCCAGGGAGCTGGAATATGGGGCTTGAGGGGGGGAATGTTCGACGCAGCCTTTACGGGAGTTGCTGCGGCTACAAAGCTTTTTTTGCGTTGGGGTTCAGTTGGTTCTGAACCCTCGGCATTTTGAGGCTTGATGTTTTTTGCAAAAGATTCCTAAGTCTTCCAGTTCCGGAAATACCTGCGACAGAGCGGCCGTCGCCACTGGAGTCAATCTTCTTGAAGAGGTCGCTGGCCCGAAGCCTCCGAAAAGCCGTAATGTAGGAACCTGATTAAGAAACCCTGGGCCTTTATGAGGGTCCTTAGTATGAACCCTAACATATTGGGGTTATAGGGCCAGGGTTTCTTAATCAGGCTCCTACAGTAGCTGAGGATTCGTGCGCATTGCTTAGGTTTCGGGCCTGCGACCCTCAAGCCCAAACCCCTAAACCCCTAAACCCTAAACCCCTAAATTTTAGAGGCTGCGCCTTGTTTTGAACGGACTTTACGTTCAGGGCTGAAGGCCTCTGAGACCTTAAGGAAGTGGGGTTTAGGGGTTTAGGGTTTAGGGGTTTAGGGTTTAGGGGGGTTAGGGATAAGGGGTTTAGGGTTTAGGGGCTTAGGGGCTTCGGGTTTAGGGGTTTAGGGGTTTAAGATACCTGAAGTTACACGGCGATCCTTACTAGGGGCTACGGCATGTTAAGCGTTTCTGGATCAGAGCGTGGAGCTTAAGGTTCTGCGGAGAAGCCTCCGACAGGCCAAAACTGCTCGCGAAACTCCGAAGACGCTCGTTTCAAGGGTGCTGCAAAGCTTTTTGTGGGTGTGAGGGGGGTGTCAGACGGGCTCTATCAGGTGCTATAATGCCATGTTCTGGGTTTGGGGGACGCTTCAGGGAATCTATGATTTCGTGGTGGCTCGGCTTAGTCTGGGGAGGTTGGCCATAAGTCCTGGACCCCGAACCCGTTGAGTTTTCTCACAGCCTCTTCTTCTTGAGGAGGTCCGCAACGCTCTTCATCAGCTCCTCCCAGCAAAACTGATGAGCCGCCATGAAACCTTTCGCTTGATAGTTGCGCGTTGCTGTTCACCGGCAAACCCTAAATTAAAGGAATCTACAGGTCGGGAGTGTTGGGTATATAGGGCTTCTATTACTGTCTGGTGCTTGGTAGAGAATGGGGGAATGGGTTATAGGGACGACTATAAGGGACCTTAGGGGACTATCATAGGGATCCATTCCCCCATTCCCTACGAAGCACCAGACAGATTAGGCTCCTATGAGGTGTATAGACCTTCTACAAGGCTCCTACAACGGTAGCTACCCACCTGAAAATGTCCTAGACCAAACCTCAAACTCTTTACATCTTCAACCCTAACCATATGCTCTCAACCCCAGAACCCCCCCACCCTAAATCTTGAACCTGAGTCCCTACACCGTTCTTAACCGTTAGAATAGGATTCTTGACTTGGGTGTATATTCTACTATACTTGTATTGAGGAGCCCCAACGACTCGTACTACTAACTACTCAAGCTTCTATCTTCGAAAGCTGCAAAGAAACCATAAAAGCCATATCAGGAAAGCCTGCAAGCTTGGCCCCTAGACGCAAATCCAAATCCCTAAACCCTAAACCATAACCCCTAAGCCCTAAAGCTAAACCTTAACCCCAAACCCTGACCCATGAAGCCTCAACCCCAAAACCATAAACCCGAAACCCGAACCCTATCAAACCCTAAAAGGGCCTCAACCCCACTCTCTAAACCGCAACCATACTAGGAGGATCATGGGACTTAGTAAGTAAGGTTATAAGTCTCTTAATTGGGGTTATAAGTATAGTTACCTTAGTTATAACCCTACTTACTACGTCCCATGTTCTTTTAAGCACCCTGTTCAGGCCCCCCGACAGAAGCCCCGGAACGGCCGAGGCGCGCGACGATGAAGTTGAGGATGATATTCTGCCCCAGATCCAGCAAGATCACCAACTGGGCATCGGGGAAGTATGGTCATCTTCACAATAGTAGACTGGGGTTTGGGATACATGATAGGGTAAATATGTGATTATACTGTAGAACTCGTAACGTATAGCATGCTTCATGATCACCAACTGCGTAGTGCGCAGAGTGGAAAAATTACCAGTTCAAGCTTCGCATGTGGAATTCAGTGCGCGGTGCTTCAGGTTCGGGATTTGGACTTCAGCCGTCCCCGGAGTGGTGCGGAATTTAGGGCTTTGCGGCCTCAGTGATTGTGCTTCGGCGCTCTGACATAGGGTTTATGGTCTTGGCAATTCCAGTCCAATCGTCTTGCTGGCAAGCTTCCTGAAGCTTAACCGGCTTGAACCCTCAATCAAAACAGCCCAAAAGCCTTTTGTAATAGGGTCTTTGGGCCCAAAAGCCTTAATAATAATAATAATAACAATAATAGTACTAATGATAGTAATCATAATAATAATAATGATAGTAATATGTGAGTCCTTTGAGGGTCAGTTTTAGATCTGACCGCCCTCAATGCCAGGGCTAAACGCCAAATCCAAACTCGTGATCGCCAAGCTAAGCCCTGGCCTGCGAGTGACAGCTCCTGTTGGGTTTGGGATCTACACCCGAAACCCTCAACCCCTGAGCCCTAACCCCTAAACCCTAAATCCAGGGTTTAGGGCTCAGGGTTTAGGGCTTGGGGTTCAGGGGAGTTTGGGGGAATTTCGAGCTCAAGGCTTTCAGGTTCAGGAAGCACCCATTAAGGGTTCCTCTAACGGCTTACTATACGGGCTAGGGGTTCAATATGGGGGCCTAGACCTTAGATACTAGGGTTGATGATATAAATCCTGCATTACCCACCATAAGGAATATACCATACTTCCGATAGTTTAGGGTCCTTAATGTAATGCAGGATATCATCAACTGTATAGCTCTAACACTACCGAACCCTAAGTCCAAGCTTGAAACCATGGGCCCCTAGTATGGGCCGTTAATCCTGGGATCCTTATACACCTACTATATACCCTATATGTACCCTTAAGGGTCCCTAGACTTGTGTAAGGGGTTGGCCATATTAGGGGCCCATACTTCTAACCTAGACTAAGGACTGCACATTCCTCAGGCCAAGAACCCAAACCATGAATTCTAAGCCCTAAGATTCAGAGTTCAGGAAGGCCCTAAACCCCAAACCCTAAACCCCAAACCCTAAATTCTAAGCCCTAAGATTCAGAGTTCAGGAAGGCGAGCTTAGGGTTCGGTGATCTTAAAGCTTAGGGTTCAGAGCCGGTTCAGGGACTGTAAAGCTTATAGGGCTCAGGGATTTAAAGTTTAGGGTTCAGGGTTTCGGGTTTAGGGTTCAGGGTTCAGGGCTTTCAAGTTCGGGGTTTAGGCTCTACACAAGATGAAAGGGTTTCGCATGCAGTCTTTTTCACTCGGCGCAGTCATCCTTCCACCCAGGGAGCCCAATACCCCCTTCGTGAAGTAAGATGCCACCCTAAACCTAAACCCTAAAGCCCTAAACCGTAAACCCTAACCCTAAACCCTAAACCCCTAAACCGTAACCTAAACCCAGGAAACCATGGTACCGATCCATGTGCTGTCTATGGCATGTTCCTGCTTGGGCTCCCTGGCCACCTTCCACATGCTGGTACAGCTCCCGGGCTCAACTGTGACCTGACCTAACACCCTATTTAGGGTTTAGGGTTTAGACTCTAGACCATGTTCCTAAACTTACACAACTAAACGCCTAGACCCTTACACCTACCAACATCCAACTACACTTGTCATGACGTTTGCGTCTGGGTCCACCTTAGATCGCAACAGTCCCAAAGCAACAGCCCAATCCCCAAATCTTAAACACCAGCACCTGTAACCTCCGAATCCCCTCATATCACGGCGTAAATGACAAGAATAATGTTCGGGGGTTATATATTATAGTAAACTGACAAAAACGAGCCCTTACTGACACGATTAAATGCTCCGACCACCCCCCCCCCCCCCCCCCGAAAGTAAATCCTGTAGAACTCCGGTGCCCAACACTAAAGAAGTTTGGCAGATCCGAAGAGGGTATGGACCAAAAGGCATGTAAAGTGTCAGGTCTAGGGTCTATTGGGTTTGGGATCCGTCTCTGTGGGGTGTAGGCATGTACAAGCACATCGTTTGGGCTTTATCCCTAAACCCGTTTAGGATTGGGGGTGCAAGGCTTGGGATTTCCGGGTTCGGGGGTGGGCTTCGCCGGAGGTGGTCTAGCATATAAAAGGACCAAGAAAGTTTAAACTTCAAAGACCCTTGCGAGTCAGGCTCCATCCTGAACCCTAAACCCTAAA
>CAJNDV010034566.1:16294-29466 GCA_905221635.1 Symbiodinium sp. CCMP2456 | reverse complement strand
TAGGGTTTAGGGTTTAGGGAATCAAACTCTCATAGCAACTCATGCAACAGCTTTGGGGTACCGTGCTACTGTAAGGGGTTCGGGTTTAGGGTTTTTCAGGCTTAGGGCTTCGAGAACGGCTTTTTTTGCGGGCCCTATACGAGCTGCAAAACGGCTTTGTACAGGCTCGTGTTCGTTACTTTTCTTTTTCTTTTTTTGGAGGAGGTGGGGGCGGGTGGGCGAGGTGAAAAAATGGCATAAATGGGTTTAAAGGTTTAGGCTTTCGGTTTTGTGGTTTAGAGGCCAGGGTTCCGGGTTTACAGTTTAGGCTTTGCCTTTAATTTAAATACAGGGGCAACTCTTTTCGAGTAGACGGCTAGTTTGAGTGTTACCACAAAACGAACACATTCTTGCGGGGGCAAAGCTCTGGGCATAGGATTTCGGGTGCTCTAGCGCTTGCGAGTTTAGGAACGTCTATCCATGGCGCAGTGCCCTCTCAAAGAGACAGCCTTTATTGCCTCGGGATCTGTTTTAAGGTCTGTCGGGCGTGGGATGGAGGATTAGGGCTTAGGGCCTTACAGGTTTTTAGGGCTTCGGGGTTTCGAACCTAAGGCTATTAGAGCGCTCGGCTTCAGACTTCAGGTCGAGGGCCACCGTGGGATTTAAAGTTTACGGGTTGAGGGTTACGGTTTCGGGTTCGGGGCCGGTAGGGTTCAGGGTTGTGGGGTTTTTGAAGTTTGGGGTTGTTGAAGCCTCAAAGCTTACAACAGGATTTTGCGGCCCCGCCCATCCACTCAGTCCAAACTCGCTCCAATCAATCCGTATTGATGAGCTGCAGCCCTCAACATATTCACGGCGAAACTGACCCAAGACCCCACTGTTGTCATATAAAGGGGGCCCTGTAGCACTGACCATGTCATTGAACGGGCTCACGGTAGATGTGTTCAAGACGCATCCCCAGCCCTTGCACAATACATAACAAGAGGTACAAGGCTCGGCACTGCTGCCTCGCACATTGTTTCTTTGCAACGGAAGTAAGACCCTGCTTCACACAGAAGGTACAACAAAAACAAGAGACAGACTTTGCCAGCCCGGACAACACAGAATCAAAATCCGAACCATAAACCAACACCGTAAAGACTCATGTCAAGTCCCAAAAGCTCATGGCCCTCTAACGCTACCGAAAAAAGCCCCCAAGCCCTTAACCCTAAACCCTAAAGTAGAGCATCCAAAAATGTCCACCTTCATGGCGGCCGACCCCTGCTCGGGGCTGCCGGGCCTGAGTCGTGGAGCGGGCTTAGGCGAGCAGTTCCGTGCAGTGGTCACTGCATGTATGGGTAGTTCTCTAGATCAGGGTCCTTTTTGGTTCCCTGTATAATGGTGCTGTACTGTTTTGGGGACCGAAAAAGGACTTTGATTTTTTGCTGCACGTTGTGTCGGAGGCCGCGACCTGTCGACTGAAGACGATACAAACCGTTTCAGGCGAGTTTAATGGATGCAAAGAACAAACGAACAAGGCGGAATGCTACTAAAGCCGTGGAACTGCGGTATCCATGTGGTGCCATTGCTGCTGTTGTCCAAAGGGAAAGGAAGATGTAAAGCTGATGGGGACGGCACTTCATGGAGCCTTAGAAATCACTCATATTTGTCATACCCAAATGCCGCTGCAGTCTTGACATGAGTCACAGGATACTACAAAGCCGCAAGAAATACGATCGGAAACGGGAAACTAAGATTCGGGCGGTCATGCCCGGTGACAGGAACCCTGGAAAGAAACCATAGGTGCCAGGAAGGAAACTGGCAAGAGCTTGGGCAGCTGCCAAGGGAATAAGTCTTTTACAAGTACGAACAGGTACAACACAAAGCCCTTGCAACTTGACAAAACAACGCCTTCAGGCTGAAGGCTCGTCAAGAAACTCAAGTATCTTTGGTGTAGGAGCTCAAACAGACCGTCTCATGACATACATAGGATTGAAGTATTCTACTCTCGACGTCACCTACAAGTACCGAGTGCCCGTGCATGTGACATGACATGTAACAGATCCGGGGGGTCTTGGTGGTTAAGCGACGTCGGGGTTTGCAGGTGCAAACGACTATTTGGATCAAGCCGGCTGGTGGCTTGTCATCTTCGTCAAAAGGTGCCAGCTGGCGGGCATTGGTACGGTTAACGAGAGTGGCAATAAGACGTGCCTGGACGGCAACCGCCGTCTGAAGGCAGGCTGGAATTTGATGATGAGTTTCGAGGATAAAGCTGTGGCCGTTGCTTTGGCCAAGGCATCAACCTCTTCTTTCCCGGCTGTGAGTACTGGGCGCTGACCACCGTGTCCATTGGTATATGAGCTTTGCGGTTGACTCTGGCAATCTCAATGTTCCCGTCGTGCATCCTTGCTACATCTAGGAACATCTCCCATAAATAAGTCGGGGCTGTCGAACTGATAGGTACAGTCCCACAAAAAACTATGACTTTGTAAAAACTTTGCACAACGGAGAACAGTAGTGCAGTCAGAGGCAATAACAACATCACCTGCTGTCATGTGTATTGCCAAAATCAAGGCAAAAAGCTCACAGCGAAACGAGTTTACAGATGCGCCCTGCACAGCTACCGAGTATTTGAGCTACCGCCCACAAAAACTTCAGAATGTGGGCATCAGCGCATTTCAATCGGAGGTACCTTCCAAGTTTCCCGCATCGCCGGAAAGTCTTTATAGTACTCCGGAGGCTCGAAGAAAATCCCGGTGACCCAAAAAAAAAGACTCATCACCTCGGGGAGGGCGAGAGTGACTCCTCCTGACCACAATGTGGGCATGAGTTGTTGTGTTTAAGGCCTACCACAGCAAATCGGAATCCATTGTAAATGGATCCTGAGTGCTGCCAGGATTCCGCTCGCACATTGAATGTTACGAGGGAGTGCTTCGTTATGCTCACGATGGAAGCGGAAATCGTCGTTTGCGGCGAACGTTGTATCGAGTAAAAAGCATGTCAAGTATACATCTGTCCGAGCTCTGCGAAAAGAAACGAGACAACGCCCACAATGCCATTGCCTGTCCGTTTGCTTTGGGAGGGACCTTGATTCGGAGAACTATCCGTATGGCCTTGGGACCTGACAGTTTTAAGGACTCCAGCACCGGCGCTAGACGGTTTAGATAGGCTTAGGATTTAAGCCTAAGCTTTAGGGTGCTTTTGGCCATCCCCTGCGGATGCCGGGCTGCACAACGAAAAACATTGGGGATCGGACAGCGTAGCGCAGGTACTCGCGAGGCCCCTAAACCCTAGTACTGCTTGTTCGATCAATGCGAATATCCGAGGAGTAGCCAGTGTGAGCTGGACTTGGACCGGAATTGGAATTCTGCTGCCCCCCCTAACCCCAAAACCTAAACACCCGAATACCAAGCCCTAAACCCTCAAACTGCAATAGTAATCATTTTACCAACCCTCATAACAACCTTTATAGAAGCCTCTTAATAGCCCTTGTAGCGCTGACCCTTTCAAAAACTTAAAATCCCTAAACCCCTAAATCCCCAAACCCTTAACCCTAAATCCTAAACCCAAAAGTCAACAACGGAGAAGCGCTGCGGAATTCGACTTTGACTTTCCATCCCCGGGTGTCTGGCGGGGCCCAAGCGCCGTCACCGAAGGTGAGGCGAGTGAGGCTTTTTTGAGCCGGAGGATGCGGATTTTGGGGTTTAGGGTTGTGGGGCTTTAGTGTTTGAGGTGTAGGCTTTTATAGCTGAGATCTAGGGCAAGATTTCGCAGCAAAAGCTTTTTACATATATAAGTGGTCTCTGAGGCTTTGCTGAATGATATTGTCGTTGCGTTTTGGTGTCGGGCTTGGGCAAAGCTTGAGATCAAACCGGAGGTCATGGAGCGAGCGCTTGAAGGCCCATGTTCTTTTGGTCAGAAACGATTCGGCCGGAATGTTCTTTGCACTCCTCAGAGAACACTGTATGTGACGCTCATGTGAAGGCGCGGATGAAGGGCTTTGTACTGGTGACATGCTGCCAGACAGGAGATACACAACGTGTGCGTAACATAAAGTCTCACTGTCCCGCTGAAGCCGCTGAAGTCCAGGCTGCCATCCCTGGCCACGCATCTACAGCTTGCTTGCCACCCTCTTTGTGACTTTGCATTCTGTTGGCAATTACAACAAGTGTCAGCATTATTCAGACATTTGCTGCTGTTCCCACCCCAAACCCTAAACTCACTTTCTTATCATCCTGTTGTGTTGCACGGTATATTGCACTACCAAACCTGAAAATGCCGAGATACCCAGGGTTTAAAACCTGAAAGAGTTCAGGGGAAGTAAATCCCCCAAGATCCCAATGTACATCTGTCATGTACGTATGTCTATATATATATACATACATATATACACACATATATATGTATATGTACGTACGTCTACGCATACATATATATATATATACACACACACACACATATTGAATTCTTCTATGCTGCCCTCTAAAACTTCAGGCATATTCCCTAGTTGCCCTAGTTAAAGGGGTGGTAGGGCCTGGGATCAAATGCTGCAGTAGCGCACCGTATGGCCCAGACCCCAGTGCCTTAGCATCATAGCCCCATGGGGAAAAGGCACGTCTGCAGGCTACCACGGTTTAGGGTTTAGGGTTTAGGGTTTAGGGTTTAGGGTTTAGGGTTTAGGGTAATCTTTACATGGGAAGCTTCATCAAGCAGCTTGTGCTCGCGAGGTTAGACAATAACCCCAAACCGAATTCATGTTGCTTGAAACGCGCCGCTCGACGGCTCTCAAGTCCGCAGAAGAAAGACACAAGAAGAAGTTAAACCCTAAACCCTAAACCCTAAACCGGGGAGTTTAGACTCTCTGACTCTTTGGGATCCACCGGCCTGTTCACATCTGCTGCGTTGCTCTCGAGCACCAGCAGTGAGAGAAGAGCTTGGCGTTCTGCATGGGATGACCTGGCATTCGGGGTATTCGTCGGGTTTAAGAGTTTAGGGGGGCAAGGATTAGGGCTTCTAAACACTAAAGTCACTAAAGCCTGAGCCCTAAGCCTGCGGAACCCCTTGGGGCAAAAACAAAAAAGCCAAGCGTGCCAAGCCCCCCCCCCCCTCTCGAGCTCGAAGAGACCCCCGAGCCCCTTCAGTAAGGAACTAATATAGGGGTCTTCATACTTAGAATAAGGTTTTGGGCGTTCCCTATTATGGTATACTATACCCCAAAACCCTATTCTAATTATTAAGGCTTCTACATTAACATCTCCCGAATCCCTGACCCAGGCTGAAGTTCGATCTTCTCCACAGTGACATGTCCTGCATCCCAAGCTCGATAGAAAGCCTCGTACTCTGCCATGGTGAGATGACATTTAGGGTTTACTGTAGGGTTTAGGGTTTAGGGCTTAGGGTTTAGGTGAACCTGAACCATGAAAACAGCAGCCACAACAACCAACAAAGCCCGTCCTTGTAATCTCATACAGCCCCGACGACGCCCAATGAACGCGGCAGGAAGCTTTTGGTAACCCTAGACCCCTACACCAAAGCCACCCCAATCAATCCCTGAACCACAGCCGTTGCTCGAAAGCACCCTGGAGCCCATATGAATCCGCCCCAAAAACCGTCGAACTCAGATCGCCTTGAACTCCAGGACTAAAGCCCTCCATCCTACAAGCATAACCCTGAGGCCCTGAACCCCTGTCACCCCGTACTCACCCACTGAAGCCCTCAGACCGCAAAAGCCCCCAAGACCCAACGCCTCTTGTCACACTCGTCACCAAGTACTTGGAGGTTCATGGGCTTTAGTACGTACAGTTAAAAGTGCCGCAATGTTATAAGTACCCTAACTGGGGTTACAATACAAGTGATTGTTGGCATAATTACCATACTTATAACCCTAGCTATGTAATTCCATAAACCTTTAAGTCGAAGAACCTTCACGGCAATCGCGGTAGTACAGCGGCCTTAGTAATCGTCAGAATCAGGTTTTGGAGGTATGTCGTAGTACACCACCGGTAAGGCCTCACTCAACAACCTCAAGCAGCCTATACCATCTTCCACCTGGCCCAAGTGAGCAGCTCTGAGGGGCTCAAAACTGAACCCTAAGCCCTAAACCCTAGGCCCTGAACCCTAAGCCAAAATCCCTAGACCGTGACCTTAAAGCCCCAAAATCTTTGGGGGGAAGCCCCCGAGAGCCTCCCCAAGCCATAAACCCAAACTCCGTACACCCCAAACCCCAAAGCCTACAGTACCCTCACTGAACCCTTAAAGGAGCCCTTGAAGGAAACCCTTCATGTGTGACGCAACCCTTGGCCAGCCCAGGGGGAGCCTGTCATGTTCGACCTGCACTGGTCGGATGTAAGCGCCCAGGGAGGGCGGATCTTCCTTCCTCGGGGGGTCAGGATTCCCCTAAACCCTAAACCCTAAACCCTAAATCCGAAACCCTAAACCCTAAACCCTAAACCCGAAATCCGAAACCCTAAACCCTAAACCCTAAAGCCCGAGGCTTTGGGACTTTGGGGTTTGAGGCTCTGGCGGCCTCCGGGTTTGGGCCTTACGGTTTGGGCCTTAGGGTTCAGGGTTTAGGGTTTAGGGTTTAGGGCTTAGGGTTTAGGGTTTAGGGTTTAGGGTTTAGGGCTTAGGGTTTAGGGTTTAGGGTTTAGGGGCGACATCTCCCCAAGAACCCTGCGACGACCCGCAAAGCCGTCGAAAGCCCGATGCGACCCTCGCAGCCTCCCTTCGAACCACTAAGGAGGATTCCACTAACCAGACAAAAAAACAAGGGATTAAAGGAGGGACCCTTAAAGGGACCCTTGGGATTATATAGGGGCTTTATGAGACTATATAAGGGGTATACAAGGGTTATATAGGGTATTAGGATTAGGGGTCCCTCCTATTGTCCCATAAAAAAACGCTAAAGCCTGATAACCCTACGCTATACTCTAAAAGAGGAATCTCATACTAGCATGCTGGACTCTAAACCCTATGCTCTACCTGTAAGCCCAGACTATGCCAGCCGAAAAGCAGCCAACCTAAACACTGAAAACCCAAAAAAACTGTAAACCCTAAACCCTCTTAGCCCAAAGCCACGCGACATGACGCCCCCAAGTCGGCCCCTGCACGGCGGCAGTCGTGCCAGTCGGTGAGCCAGCCAGGCCACGATCCTTAGAATTGAGATTTAAGCTTTAGGGAGTAAGCTGATTAGGCTTTACTTGCCTGAACCCGTGCGCCCTTCAACAGAACGCATGAAGCTGCCGGCCCACTAAACCCCAAACCCGAAGCCCTGAACCCGAAGCTGCACATTGCAGTCCCCGGCGCGTTTGCGAAGCGGGCTCCCTCGTTGTGAGGCTGGACACGGCAGCACGGGCCAGAAGAGATCTAGCCGCCTCGAAAACATGGATGCGGGGGCCTTGATAACTAGAATCGGGTTCCTGTTTAAAGGTTGGTTGCAGGGTGTCTAGGTACCGAAAAGGGCTAAGGCGGCTAAGGCGTCGGGTTGTGTGCTGGATATAGACATCGGGAAAGAAGTTGGGTTGGACATTAAGATGGAGAGAAATGCCTGTCCACTCGATGACTTGTTTGTTTTAGCCGGCAACGTGCACGTACAAACAAACAAACAAACAAACAAACAAACAGACAGACAGCCATCCAGGCAGGCAGGCAGACAGACAGACAGACAGACCGACGAGCTGGCGCACGGACGGAGGGACCGTTCAACATGCAGATGCATGCCTTGCATGCACATGTACATGCACCTAGACATATATACACAAACGTTCACGAATGTGTATATATATATATCTACATGTAAGTATTTGTGTACATCTTCTCTATATACATATGTATATATATATATATATACATCTAGAAAGAGAGAGAGGACACAGGAAAAAACAAATGTGCACATGTTTACCCCCATCGACATCGAGAGGCACACACATGCACACATGCATACAACTGCAGACACTTGCCATGTACATGACGAAATACATATAAACATATATAAATATAACCAACCTGCAGCTTGATGTGCCTGTATGTACGCCACCGTATATACATATCTACATATACGTATATATATATATATATACACATGTATATATACACATGCATACACACACACACAAAAACCGTTTTGCTCTGCCTAAGTACGTGTGTCTTCATGCACATGTACATCGAAGGTAGTTTGGGGTATTTGAGGTTTAGGGCTAAGAGCTTAGGTTGTTCTTTCTGGGGCTCTTTTCAACTTAGCTGCCCGGCATAAACCCGTTAAAGTCCAACCCCAATGCCCCAAACCAAGCAGCTACTGAAGGTTCGTGAATGCCTGCAAGAAGGGTCTGAAAAATCAGGGATCGGGTCCATAGGTTCAGTTCAGGTGGCTTTTTTTCTCGGGTGTGTAAGAGGCTCGTATTGGGTTCTACAGGGTTGTACCGAGGCTTGGGGTGTTGGGCTTTGGGTCGAGGGGCTCGGGTGTTGCAGGTCAAAAAACTTCGGTACTGACTGCTGGAAGGCTGCTGCTGGAAAAGCTACCCATTTTGAGATTTCAATGCTGCCTGTTCGTCAGCTGATCCTGGAACGACTGTTGCCACGAAGCCGACCGTGACCCCAAGTCACGAGAATTGGGTACTTGTCCGAACAGGGTGTATTTCGGGACCTGCACATTCCTCAGCTGATCCTGCACCGAGCTACTGTCACCGCCACATTTAGCAGACCCCCAGGTAACGATAGAACCATCTTCAAGAATAGCAGCAAAGGCAAGTGCAGTGGCTTGGATATTCTGCACCTTCCGTAGCTGATCCTGCACAGCGCAGCTGTTACCGCCGAACTCAGCATCACCCCAGGTCACGATGGATCCGTCACCAAGGATGGCAGCAAAAGCACGGTGTGAGGCCTGAATCTGCTGCACATTCTGCAGCTGTTCCTGCACAGCACTACTGTCGCCACCATAGTGAGCAAAACCCCAGGTCACGACGGATCCATCGCCACGAATGGCAGCAAAAGCGTTCTTAGTGGCTTGGATCTGCTGCACATTCTTCAGTTGATCTGTCACAGCACTACTGTCACCACCGCTGCCATCAGAACCCCAGGTGACGACAGATCCGTCCCCGAGAATGGCAGCAAAAGCGAATCCACTGGTTTGGATCTGCTGCACATTCCTCAGCTGATCCTTCACCACCGCGCTGTCACTGCCGTCCATGTACTGAAGAGCACCCCAAGTCACGACGGATCCATCGGTAAGAATGGCAGCAAAGGAGCGGGAGGCGTGGATTTGCCACACATTCTTCAGCTGATCCTGCACGGCACTACTGTCACCACCATCACGAGCGCCACCCCAGGTCACGACCGATCCATCACCAAGAATGGCAGCAAATGCATGGCGATTGGCTTGGATCTGTTGCACATTCTTCAGCTGATCCTGCACAGAGCTACTGTCACCACCAGAGCGGGCACAGCCCCAGGTCACAACCGATCCATTCCCAAGAATGGCAGCAAAAGCCAATCCACTGGCTTGGATCTGGTGCACATTCTTCAGCCGATCCTGCACGGGGCGAATGTCACCACCACCCTCAGCATCACCCCATGCCACCACGGATCCATCGCCAAGGATGGCTGCAAAAGCTGTTAGAGTAGTTTGGATCTGCTGCACAGTCCTCAGCTGATCCTTGACAGCATTTTCAGAAATTCTGTTACGACCGTACGGAGGAGCAGAAGGCCAAGTCACGACGGATCCATCCTCGCAAATGGCAGAGAAAAAATGCTGCGAGGCATGGATCCGCTTCACGTTCTGCAGCTGATCCTGCACACCGCTACTGTCGCCACCATAGAAGGCATCACCCCAGCTCACGACAGAACCATCACCAAGCAGGGCTGCAAAAGCGTTTTCGGTGGCACAGACTTGAACTCGGCTCACGTGAAGCGTCAATAGATCACCATTCTGCACCTTGGAATCCTTGACCGAAGCACATGCTTTTAGAACGCTCCCGGATGAGTCCACGAGTCGCCCTCTGCCAACCCCAAGTGCCGTCTGCGCCCGAAGCATCAGCATTTCCAGCTGTTCATCCAAACCTACGTCCACAGTAGTTGTGTTGCCGCTGAGCAGTGCAACTTCCACAGCAATCGACATGTTGCACGCCGGAACTGCTCTGAGGCTTCAGAACCGGTAGGGCGAAAAGTCTAGTAACAGGACAACTGAGTTAACAGTTCAGCTATGGACACATGCTTCATGAACTTCAAGACATCTCCACACGTCCAGGAAGCTACTTCTGACCTCACCCATGGGATCCGACTAAGTGGGGCTTTAAGGCTTTAGGGTTTAGGCTTTCGGGTTTAGGGTATTTGGTAGTAGTTTCGGGCTTAAGGTTCAGGGATAACTCGGTATAACTCTATAAGGACTGCAATGGGAAAAGATTGCTGCTTCTTCCGATCTCTATATTGGAGATTCTCCAAACAACGGGTTATTGGCTTGCATACTCAGGGTAAATTTTAAAGGGTCTTAACCCCACAAGCTCTGAACCCCAAACCAGCTGTATACACGCGTCCCCAAAATCCTAGAGGCGAGCAAAATGGACCCGAGATCCTGAACCCTGAACCCTAAAGCCTAAACCCTAAACACGAGATCCGAAACCCTGGACTGATAGGTGCTAGGGCGCCGCACAACTTCTGGAAAAGACACTGCGTAGGGCTGTTTGGTACTTTAGGGCGTTTAGGGTTTGAGCACTTCAGGGTTGAGGGTTTTAGTACCCTAAACCCTAAACCCTAAACCCGAAACCCTAAACCCTAACCCTAAACCTTAAACCCTTCAGGGTTGAGGGTTTTAGTCCTTTAAGGTTCGGGGTTTGGGTTTAAGAACATTTTGATTCAACCTAGCAACTCCGACTCTGTAACACTGTTACATATTGCTTCAGGCTCGGAATGGTAATCTGGGGTTTGGGGGCTACTACGGCTTCAGGGTTTAGCATAGATACCAACAACTCTTAGATGGCAAAAGCTCGCCTAAACCCTAAACCCTAAACCTTTTAACGAAAGAATCTGCGAGAACCCGAAACTACAAATCCTGAACTCACGACACAATTACACTTCAGGACCGAATCCTCATTATTCCTAAACCCCACACCAAACTATATCAGCATATTTAGTTCTCTAAATTAGGGTCCCGTTTGGGGTCCCCACTATAGTACGGCACCCTTATAAAACGGACCCTAAAAGGGACCCTAATTTAGAGAACTACCCATATGATTTCAACCTCATCTGTTCCTGAGTTTTCACCCTCTTGGCTCAAGAAATGTCCCGATTAGGTCTCAGCAGGCAAACGGGCCACGAGTGCAAAAGAAATAACAGTACCATCCGTGATCATGGACGTAGACCTCAGATTGCTGCAAGTGCTACTAATTACTAAACCCTAAACCCTAAACCCTAAACCCCTAAACCCTAGAGCCCTAAACCCTTAAACCCCTAAAACCCTTCTAATCAGGGGATCACTCAGACTCGTGATCTGGTCAGGCTCGGGCCCCAATTGTAAACTCCGACCCTAAGCCCCAAAACCTTTACCTCCTAAACCCAGCGCGAAGATGGGAGTTTCCGAAAATTAGGGGTACCTTGTTTTGCGGTGCTTATAATAAGGATCCTACTATTTCGGCTATTATATTAGGGTCCCCTATTTTTGGAAACCCCCCATATGATGGGACCAAAGAGGCCACTTCAAGTAATATGGTGGTTAGGCTTTAGGACAAGGATCCTACTACCTACTATTCCGACTCTTGTTTGGTGTCCCTGTTGAGGATGCATATAATCCGACCATCGAGGGTCGTTTTTGGGCACTGCATTCTTTAAAAGCTCTGAGGGTAAAGTGGCCAAAATGGACTTGGGCCAGAGTCTCCGGGTAACGAAACAACTGAACGAGCAGGGAATCTAGCACACAACAGCTCAACAAATGACTACGACTCCTACAGCCAACCCCTCTTGTGGAGCCTTTCATGCACCTATGCAGGCACGGCGGAAGCATCAACAAACTGTCATGGCTGCTCAGTTCCAACGCTCATCAACATCAACGTGACGCAATGCAGCGCTGGAATTTCTCGTAAATCTTGATCCCAAAAGCCTGATACCATACCCTGATCCCTGAACCCGAGCACCCCCCTGTAAGCACCATAAATCCCCATAAACCCCAACTAAGAAGCTTTAAGCTGCATAAAGCCTCCATACACACCCCACAACATCATAAAGGCGTTGTCACGACGATTCACGGGGGTCAAATGGATGTGGCACTTGGGGTGAATCATGAACATGAGAAGTTGTCAAAAGTCAGGTCGCCAAAAATCTCATCTCTCCAATAACATGGAATCCACCGCGCGCACTATCCCCTGTGTAGGCGTCGGATTCAGGCTATAGGCATTGAGGCTCTGCTTGTCTTCATAGAAACAACATCTGCAGAGCTAGCTAAACCCCAAACCCATTGGTAGTGGCAACGGCAATAAATCCAAGATACCAGATACGAAAAGGACCCTCCCCACTCTGCTCCCTGCACCTAGGACCTACAAACCCACCTCCAATCGCTCCCAAAGCCCTGGGTCGTGAAAAAAGGCATTTGTAGAACACGATTGAACTCCCATAAAAACCTGCAATAAAAATAACTTCAATACACACTTGTAGAATCCGGTATGACTCCTATTAGAAACCCCATAGAACCCCACAAGGAACGAACATCCGTCGCATCCAGCGCCTGGCTTGCTCGCAGCATCCACGGCAGCGGAAAGGGTCGCACAGCAGGGCCTTCCAGTTCCAAGAGCGCCTCCTGTAGGGTTTAGGGTTTAGGGTTTAGGGTCCAAGAGTCCCTCCTGTTATCGTCGAGTTTTTTTTTTGGGGGGTTCGGGTCTAGGGTTTAGGGTTTGAAATGTAGGGTTTGTGGGAGAAAGAGTTGAGGGTTTAGGGATTAGGGCTTTGGAAGTAAGTTTTAGGTTTAGACATTCAAGTTTAGTGGGAGGGTTTAGACTTCTCTCTGTTTTCTTCTTCGGTGAATAGCCTACTACAGAAACAAGAGGCGCTCTTGCAATCGTCAGTGGTAGAGGAAACGGTTGTAGACGGACCAGTTATGAGTGAGTGAGTGAGTGTGGCTGGGTATTGTGAGGCCCCAGCAGGATCAGCCGTTGCTTCCGCCCGAAGGTTAAAGCGCAAAGCTGCAGGTCGGCTCCACACGAACGCCGCGCATCATGGCAAACCCGATGCACCCT
>CAJNDV010034566.1:0-13255 GCA_905221635.1 Symbiodinium sp. CCMP2456 | reverse complement strand
ATACCTTAAATTATAGCAAGATTCCTAATATGGTTTAAAGTATACTCCTTAATTAAGGGATATTGGAGTCTTTGGGTTCTTCAAAAGGTTGAGGGTGTAGGGGTTTAGGGGTTTAGGATTTGGGGGCTTAGGGCCTAGGACTTAGGGCTAGAAGGTCTTTCTTAAAGGAGCTCCGAAAGAGGATCGACAAGGGTTCTTACTTACAAGATATATGACCCGAAGCCCTAAACCCTAAAAACTCCAGGTTTGACTAATATCCGAGCCAGAATAATTTTGTTTTGGGGGTATAAGTAACCCGACGGATGGTACGACTAGTTGCTTATATTGCAGGATTCGCTCAAAGGTTCCGTCACGGGTCTGTAATAGCTCTGAAAGGGATATACGGTGTTTGCAGGTTTATGGGGTTTTGGTGCATAAAGGGTTCTAGAAGGTGCTGTAGTGTCTTATGTTGTTTGGGCATGAGACCTTGAAAAGGTATTTCGGGCGTCTTGGAACCAGTTACGCTGGCTTTAGGCTCTTTGTGACGAGTTTTTGATGAGGCTGTGGGGCAGAGGACTTAGGGCGTTTACGTCACATGGTTTTGCCAGGGTGTATGCACAGGGCGCCAGGCTTGATATGGTTCAGGTCTTGGGGTCCTGGCGTTCGAACCTTGCGGACGGTTTAGGGTTTAGGGTTTAGGGTTTAGGGTTTAGGGCTAAATAATGGAGTCTACCAACTTTCAGGGTTTTTGTTCTGCTTTGAGTTCCGGGTGAAGCTGAACAAGGCGGGGATTGCGGGCCGGATTAGAAGCAAGAGCGAAGAGCGTCTGAAGACAAAGAGATCCGAAGAAAGGCCCTTCAAACAAGGTAGGCTCCTTACATGGGTAGGCCTCTAAATTAGGGTCCCTTTTTAGGGTCCGTTTATAAGGGTGCCGTACTATGTTTGGGACCCAAAAAAGGACCCTAATTTACAGAACTACCCACATAAGGATCCCCAGCGGGACCCTTTGGCCCCGAACAAAAGCACACGAAGGGCCTGCTTGCAAGCCTGGTATAGGGGCCCTTCATAATTAAATCGGGTTTGAGGGTTTACGAAAATATACATACTTGTTTTGAGGAAGCCTTTAAAACAGCATCTCTGATTCTTCGTTCAGACTTGTCAAGTACACCAGCTTAATTCGTCCGAAGGGGAACGAAGTGCCCAGTTTTAGCTTTGGGGCACTGCTGGTAACCTTGGGGCTTGTGGCATACACGGGCATACACGGGCGTCGTGCGGGGGCTTTCTGGATTGGGTGTGAAGTTCGGGGCTGAGGCCTCGAGTCTTGCAAGATCGGTTGAAGCTCTTGAAGTTTCAGAGGGCCTCGTGGCTGATGTTGCCCCTGTAAGGCTGAGCGCTTGGCACATAATTAGAGCTTGGGGTCTACGGTAACCGATCTTCAAAAGTTAGCTCACAGGTATGTAACATGAGCTGACACCTCCGGTCCTGACACGCGAACGCGTCATCGCATCCAGCACAGATAGAGCATGTTCCCACTGGGACCCCCGTCGCAACGCCCCCAAGCAAGCATTGAAAGAGATAACGTCAGCAGGGCAATGTTGAGAAATCATCATCGCTAGCAAGCGTGTGGCATGCTCCCACTGGCTGCCCCGCTGACAACAGCTAAGCAAGGTATTGTAAGTAGTTGTGGTGCAGCCGGTTCGCGTGCGCAGCATCTGCGCATGCATACACAGCGCAACCGTCCACTGAGCCGGTTTGTCGCAGGCCTTGAGGAAAGCATTGTAAGAGATGCTGTCTGCATCTCCTGCACTGGATGTCTGCAACATGCTCAGACACCTTTCCCATTGAACTGCCTCGGCACAGGCCGACATGGCTGCATTCAGCGCAACCACGTCAGGTAAGACATGGCGGCGCTGCATTCGCCGCAGCTCCTCCAGGGCCAAGGTCCACTGCGCCAGCGTTGCACACACGTTCAACACGGCGCTGTAAGAGATCACGTCAGGCGAGGGCCCGCTGTCTTCCATCGAGGCCAGTAGCTGAAGTGCCTGGTCAAACTGCTCGGCTTCGCCGCAGGCATGCAGACACGCATTGAAGCTGACTCTGTTGGGGTTCAGGCTGCTTTCGGGGGCAGTCCGCAGCATGGAAACCGCCAGTTGCCATTGGCACGACCTCTCCAGACTGCTTAGGAAGGTGTTGAGAAAGATGGTGTCTGGCAGTGGCCGAGCCGCCCTTAAGTCGTAAAAGATACTAAAGCTCCACCGCCATGCTCCGGCTATCGTAGCCATGGCCACATTACTCAGAATTCGGTTGGGCGGCGCTTGGTGTAGCAGCTGCAGCGACTGTGCCCAGGTTGTGACGGAACCCAACGCGGGCGCATAGCTCTGCGAATCGGGTCGCATGGCCATGCTGGACATCCAAAGCAGCAGGCCGATGGTACGGTGCCAGCTTTCCTGCTGTCCCGAGAAGCTCAGAGCAATGTTGCAACAAATAACCGACAGCTGCATCGAAGCTTCTTGAACCTGCCAAAACATGGAATAAGCCAAGTGCCAGGCACTTGCCTGACATGCTTGAAGCACAGCGCCACAGCAAACTGCATCTGTCTCCAGGCTGCCGAACTTCAGCTGATAGTACGTAGCCACTGCCTGCAGCCGCTGCATCTATGGGCGGTTGCAAGCCGTTGACGACTTTCCCAAAGAGGTGTTACTCAGCCCTAAACCATCAGTCTACACCCACCGATTTGCAGAATTGATGTCCATGTCCAAACTTGTAAATTATCCGCTGGCCCTGGCCAATGTAACGGACACATGCCTAGTTCCACAAACACATCGAGGTCTGAATTACAGATCTCTGCAGCTAGTTGGGTAATGACCTCTTGAATCTCAATGACCTCTCCAATCTGCCTTATGGCTCAGGTCTTGCAGAATTTTGCGGCATGTGGAGCACGCTTCACTCCCCGCCTCGAAAACCGGGTGTCAAGACTTCTACGTGGTAGCTACACGCCCTCCATCAGGGGCATCTGCAAACTCGTTCAAGCCCCCGTACAATTTCAGTTTTAGGTTTAAGGCTTAGGTTTAGACTTCTTTCCTCATCAGAAGAACCCGGCCTCTTTCCACTGGCTGTGCCGGCCGGCGCCCTGTCGGGAGAGCTAAAGGATCTTGCAGCTTTGGGCCCTGCAACCCCAAGAAGTTTAGGGTTTAGGGTTTAGGGTTAGGGTATTTCAAAAGTCTACGACGAGCTCTCGATGGCTTCGGGCAAGCAATGACCATTCGTGAGGGAGGAGCCCCAAAGAACTCCGGTCAGACTGAAAGCAGAACTCAAAGACTGTTGCTTTTGACCTTTGTGAAACAAGTAACCCAGAGACTCCAATACTACTTAATTAAGGAATGTACCTTAAATCATATAAGGGTCCTACTATAGTTTTTGGATGTTTAAGGTATATTCCTTAATTAAGGGATATTGGAGCCTCTGGTAACACGCTTCACCGTTTGGAACCACGGTCTGGGGCTGCTTATGCTCGAAGCACCCAGAGACTCCAATATCCCTAAATTAAGGAATATACCTTAAATCATGTTAGGGATTCTACTATAATTTAAGGCATATTCCTGAATTAAGGGATATTGGAGTGTCTGGGCAAGACGCTTGAATGGCTTTGGTCGCCGAGCCAATTGGTGACAGCCGCGATGGGTTCCGCATGGCCAGACAGGCCAAACGAGCGGAATCCCTTCAGGACAAACCCCCTCAGGAGGGGTTTAGAATTTCTTTCTCCTTGGCATGGAGGCATGGAGGGTTGTGCAAATAGATGGATTTCGAAAATGTACCTCAACGTTGTTGGCGCGGAACTTCGGGGGGGGTAAGGGTGTGTGGCTTGTAGGGGATCATGCTCAGCTAAAGCTCAAGAGAACCTCTAGCTCATGTTCATAGTCAGAAACGGCAGAAATGATTGCAGAAGCCGTTTGGTGTTGCATTGCGTGTCCTTCGGTTTCCAAGGGCCTTCTGGACCTCAGGCTATGGCAACCGCGCCTGTGGAAAACTTGGCCTCTCTCCTAATAACGACTGTGAGCCTGGGCGGCAGAATTGGCATCACGATTACAGGTTCAGGGGTTTAGGGTTCAGGGTTTAGGGTCTTCTCTGAATTCAGCTCGCTCGCACATTTCTTTCGCATCTCGCTTCTCACCAACCAAACTTTGCAGGTAAATTTGCACGTACTGATCTGCCCAAGAATGCTCAGCTCGCGTGCGGACGTACTCTTGGGTTCCGGCGTCCTTGCTGTAGTTGTTCGCGTAGAGCTGAGAGACCTTCTCGAATTTTTCTTGGTGTAGGGCGGCCTCATGAATCATGATTGCAGTCGGCAGCGCTCGGTCCGAAGCAAAACAAGAAAATGCGAAGATCAAGTAACAAAACTAAGACCTTGATTAAAACAACTGAAGAAATCGCAATGCTAGTTCCGAACGACAATAGCCACATTGAAGCCCAAGCCGTCCAACACAACACTGTCTGCCTATATCGAGTTGGAACCACTCACCTGTTGCATCCTCCGACCAGGAAGCGCCATTTCCAAGACATACTTGGAGCATCATGGGACTTAGTAAGTAAGGTTATAAGTCCCCTAATTGAGGTTATAAGTATAGTTACCTTAGTTATAACCCTACTTACTTAGTCCCATGATCCTTTAAGTAGCAACCCGATTAGATGACTTGCTCCTCAGAAACCGCACGTGGGCAAGGAGACCGTGCTGCTCTAGTTTGTGCTGCATGCAAGGCTCGTACTATGCACCAGGGCCAACATCTCCTTCCAGGACAATGTCCCCAATGACATTCTGAATGCGCAGTGGGACCTCGGTCCATGTTCACGACGCGGGCCGACTCCAAAATTTGGAGAAGTCCATTCCACATCAGAGCTTGCAGCCTACGGCACTTCTTAGCATTCACTACCAAGCGTCCCGCTTTGAATAACATTCCTGCTTGTGGCCTTGATAATCGTCATTTCGACAACTGGCGACAAACCTGGAATGCAATAAGAGACTGAGGACAGAGAAAGCAGAGCAAAGGGGCAAGTAGGTAGTGATATAACCGGCCTATCCGGAAGGGAACGTAGGCATAGAGGCGGATAGGCAGGTAGGTAGGCAGGTGGGTAGGCAGGTAGGTAGGCAGGTACTTTCGTACGTACGTTGCCGCTGCCCCCCGAGAGCAAACAAACGGGGGGGTATGAATGTACATACCTCGGGGTTCCTTATGTTCACAGGACCCGGCGGCGCTCAATCCTGAAACTCTGTATAAGTAAAGGTTCCACTTGCCCTGGAACTTTGGAGCCCAGCTGAACCCGAGCGACGACCCGGAGTTTTTGGGGGCCTAATAATTGTTAATAGGGTTTTTGGGGCCCATTATCTTAGAAAATATAATAAGGAGCCCCAAAAATAGTAGAGGTAACTATTAGATTAGAAAATATGATAAGGAGCCCAAAAACTAGTAGAGGTAACTTATTGAGGCCCCTGCATTAGCTTGTTGATCTCGTCATCGGCCAAAACCCGCTCGCCGTACCAGCTTCTTACCTGCACTTAGGACATCTTAGGGCTTTAAGGGTTAAGGGTTTAGGGTTTAGGTTTTAGGATTTAGGGTTTAGGGGTTTAGGGTTTCTGCACTTAGGACATCTTAGGACCTCAGTGTGATGGCACTCTGAGGAACGTCGCAAGGCACACCATGCACGGCACAGGAGTCTGCAAAGCCCGCAGCACCCTCTTTTTTCGACGATGCACGCAGAACGGATATTGAGCGCTCCTCACCTGGAGCCCTCAAAGTTCCAGCCCGGAAAGCCGAGAATGTAGGGCTCGGCGATCTGGACCACCTGCCATCTCTCCCACGCCCACTCGGTTGGGCCCGGGAGGTCTTGGGGGTTTTTGGGTGGGCTGCCGACGATGCCCTGAGTGTTCATGGTCAAGAACCGGTTGTGCTCCGCATTGTGCAAAGCGATCACGCCGTCCTCGGTAGGCACCACCTGGAACCTCTCCCACAGCCAATTCGCCGGCAAATCGCTGGCGTTCTTGGGATCACTGGCCGAGACATCGGAGTTGATACCGTCACCATGCCAAAGCTTCACGAAGCGGTTCCAGTGGGCATTGTGCAACGCGACCTCCCCGTTCCCGGCATCCACCACCTGGAACTCCTCCCAGAACCACCCGGGTTGCCAGTGCTTCCCTCCTGTGGGGTCGCTTCTGTCCATGTCGAATTGGTCGTTCATCCGCATCCAGCGGTCGTGAGCTGGGTTGTACAGGCCGACGGTCGAGCCTGGCTTCAGGTAAGGCTCGAGCA
Organism: Symbiodinium sp. CCMP2456; assembly: GCA_905221635.1. NCBI lineage: Eukaryota > Dinophyceae > Suessiales > Symbiodiniaceae > Symbiodinium > Symbiodinium sp. CCMP2456. The sequence goes on along the minus strand of CAJNDV010034566.1, from coordinate 6,974 downwards.
CATCGATCTTGAACCGCTGCCATGTCCATCCCTGCGGAATGGTCTCCGGATTTCCGGTAAATGGTGCCCATGACATTAAATGGCCCGGTTCCATGCCCAAGAAGCCTTTCCAATGAGGATTGTAGAGAGCGACCTCGCCGTTGCCGACGCTCACCACTTCGAATTTCTGGTCTGGCCACGTCTTGTCGAAGCTGCGGGCAGAGCCGTGGTAGACGTGGACGCCAACTACGGGGTTCACTGACAGCCAGCAGTTGTGCTTCTGGTTGTGCAGTGCGACCAGACCATCTCCCGCGTCGATGACTGTGAACCGCTCCTGGAGACCGAAGGAAGGGAGCTGGCCGAAGTAAACCAAGCCACTGGTGCGCACCATGCCGTTTCCGTGCACGTTGATATACTGGTTGAAGATGCGGTTGTGGAGCGCCACGGTGGTGCCCGGGACCATAACCGGGGGCGGTAGGTTATGCTGGGTGAAGTGGTTCAGTGCGTCGATGGCCCTGTCGGCGCTGCTTGTCGACACCCAGGGGAGAGCATGCAATACCACCCTGAACTGGTCCACTATGTTCACCAACTGGATGTCCCTCTCTTCAGATTTGAATGGCCCGAAGCCAACCTGCGTGCGCAGCTGGAAGTCGTTGCCGGCCACGACGCCCCGGAGATTGAAGCTGATGTCAGCCCCATGCTTGAATCTGAAGAGCTGGAAAACGTCCCCTTCGGCCTCCTCCTCCTCGGCCTCGGAGCCCTCCGCCTTGGACACCCGTGCCTGTGCGGCCATGAGACCGAGGCGTTTGGCCGCAGCGTGCCCCTTGAGCTCCGAGGTGACGTTCACACCCAGATCCATGTTGTAGTCGGCAGTTGCCAGGTAGAGCTCCTCCGAGTCCATCATCCACTCCCAGACCCCGCCGTCATCTGCCTCCGTGTCCTCCTTTCCTACGTCCTCCTGGGAGTCCTTGCTCTGGTTGCTCTGCAGCAAGGCCTCCCTGGACATGGTCACACGCGGATTCGTCAGCATGTCCCATTTGGCAGAGGTGGCCTTCGCGTGCGGAGGATGCCAGTCGGCAGCATTGCTGCCGAAACGTTTCGCAAGTCGAAGGGTCCGGGAGAAGAGGAGCACGCCACTGGAGAGAATCTTCGTCCGCAGGAGGCTGAGATCCTGGCCGCCCGGCCGGCCCCTTGGCCAGCAGGCCGTGGTTTGCACCGTCACGATCGGCGAAGGCATGACCTCCAGAGTGATGCCAGCGATGAAGGAGATGGTTGGTTGCACGCTGATGGAGTAGCTCACCGTGACGCACTTCTCCACAGCCAGGGAACCCGTGTAGAAGGAATAGCCCTGCCACTTGTCCCAGTTGTCCTTCATCCAGGTGGGATCACAGGGCACCGCCCAGGGTTCCAGCTGCACGAAATCGCTTTGATGCTGGACCTGGCTTCTATGAGAATAGGACGGGCTCGGGAGAGCTCGGGAGACGCGATACGGGGGTTTCCGAAACTAAGGGACCCTAAAATAGTACCCTAAATAGTAGGATCCTTATTATAAGGACCCCCAAATAAGGTACCCCTTATTTTCGGAAACTCCCATACGTGAAACATCGTCAAGCAGACCCCGCCTGCCAGTCCGCCTTGATCGCCTGGCCGTTCTGCCCGTTCTTCTGCTTTGGGGCGAAGGCCAGGCAGCTGCCTGTGTCCGTTTCGTAGCCGTCGAACCTTCGCTCCGAGCGCAGCGAAGGATGACGAAGGAAACAGCATCGACAGCGACAAGGAACAATCAAAGCCTAAACCCCGAAGCCAGTCCAGGTGAAGGCAAATGTAGCCAGACCAAAAAAGGACCTTTGACGAAATGCTCCACCTCGGTTGTGCGGAATGCTTCATGCTGCTCTCGATGCGACTCGCGCACTCGCTGCGGTGTGGTGCACATGCGCACTTCGGCTCCGAGATCGAATCGCCTCAATCGTCAAGGACAGTGCGCGACTTTTGCGCCTTCCTCTTGCCAGACTTCGCAACGACGCGAACATCAGCGCACGGAGAAGGTCAAACCCCCTTGCCGACTTTTCCCGAAGTGCTTTTGCTCCCAAGTAGGTTTTTAAGACCCATACGCAAGCTTGTTGATTCATGCTGGGTTCGATTCGACAGAGAGCTGGGAAGTGCGGACTGCAAGGAACTCGCGTCGGGCCCTGGCCCGGGCTTGAAAAGTGATAGAAACGATGAGAAACAATACAGACACCGGAGCAAAGCCCAGAGGATCCCACAGCATCTTTGCACAAGCCTTTCAACCCTCTGCACCAAGCCGTGCACAGACGACAGGTCAGAAATCAAGGAACCTTGGCAGCGGGAAAGGAGGGTCTCGGGAGCCCAAACTCGTCTAAGGCTGCTCCCTGACAAAGTCTTCCGGGCCAGGGAGCTGGCTGATAAGCTTTGTCTGCTGATGCGAGTCTTCGGCCTCGAAGGCGAAAGCCACGCCGGCCTTGGGGTCGCCCCCAGTCTGCAGCATCGACACATTGCCGCCGGCCAGCCGGGACTCTGATGGGCCCCGAAGATGTTCCGTGTGGATCTCGATCATCAGGTTCTGCTCGGAATGGTGCACCGCAGGAGCAGACCCGACTTTTGGGAACTTGGAGCTCTTCGCGGCCTCTTGGATCAGGGAATGGCTGCTTTTCAGGACTTGCTTTACCACGGTGCCGGCCATCCTCGCGAAGCCCTCCACGAATTCGCCCACGATCTTGCTCAAAAGGGTCAGGTACTTGAACGGCGGCACGTACTCGATCATCTTGTTCCCAAGACATAGGACGATTGCTTGTATCGTGCTTGTGTCGTGGCACCCAAGCACTTCCTCCATGATCTTGTTGCCCACGCACTTCACAGAGTCAGGGTCGGTCCCGGCGCAACTCACCAGCTCCTCGCCCAGGTCGAAGGCGGCCTTGATGGCATTGACCCCAGCATCCTTGATCGCGCTGAACGGCTCGGGCCAGGGGATGCCAAAGTTTGGCGTCGTGCAATCGAAAAGAGTTAGCGTCTTCCCCAGCACGGTGACTTTACAGTACGTGCGTGTGAAGTGGTAGTGCAATCCTTCCTTGTTTAGATAGATGCTTGGGCGTGGCATCTCGCAGTCTGTCCCGAAACCACTAACATTCCACTGCATGAGTGCTGCGATTTCGGCGGGCCAGGGAACTTTGATTTCTGGGAAATCCCAATCGAAGATTGTAAAGGTTCCACTGTAAATATGGAGGCTAATGCCTACTTTGCACTGCCACTTGCCCAGCTTCAATTTGAAGTGAGTTTCCCCCATCTCCACGCTTGGTGTCGGCTCGTTGCAACCTACAAACCCCGCATCCAAGCTGCCAGAGAGAATGGCCGTTGCCTTGTCCAGAGTGTCAATGGTACTGTCTTGGTTGAAACCAACTTTATCCTCGGTGTCCTCGGCTTGCTCGTAAGCCTCCTCCAGCCTCAGAGAGCCATCCACTGCTTGGCCTTGACCTTGCGCCTGGCGCTGCAGCAGCTGTTCGTTTGTTGACCCGCCTTCGGTCCGACGCTCTTTGTCTTTGTCTTCGGACAGGGGAGTGACCAATTGGCGCTTTTTTAGTTGGCGCAGCTGCTTTCGGAAGACCTTCTTCAAAACCTCCTGTGCTTTCTGGACTCTCTCCTCCTCCTCGGCCTTCGCTTGCAGAAGAGACGGCTGCGGGCTCGGAGCGGGTTTCACCTCCATGTGCTCGTCCAGCTTCTTGTTCAGCCGTGCAATTTCGGCCTTCATTTCGCCTTCCTGGAGCACCAGGGCGGCTTCCTGGCAAGCTTCCAGATTCCATGCCATGCCTCCCTAGCCTAGACCGACAGACTGCGTCCAAGGTTCCAGCTGGGCGACCTTCTGCAACAAGAACTCCAGGTTCCCGGCGAGCGCGTGGAAGCCCGCTGGCTTGGGCACGTCGTGCCTAGGCACAAGTTCCCCAAAACGGCCCAGCACAGCATCATGCCATCATGCCCATTGTGAGTTCTCATGGATACTTAAGCCACTGCAAAGGCCAACAAGCGGGGTTGTTCTGCTTGCGGCCTCGCAGCTCTTCTACGGCCTGGGTGCCATTCTCCGTCAGGTCGGAGCCTACCTTCCTCCCCCGCGAGAGGCGGGACATGTCGGTCTTCATGGCCGCCAGCGGCGAGACCAGAAAGATCAGCAGGAGGAACATCGTTTGCTTCATTGAGTTCAGACTCAAAGGGATAATGGAATTGCTGCAAACCGTAAGCTTGAGAGTACAGCTTAGACTGCAAGAAAAAATACACAACATGCTGCGGTGTGAAGGACACTTTGCCGGCAGCTGCAGCTGAAAGATTGCAGCCCTTCGGGCCTTGGGAGTCAACGTTGCGAAAGCTCTCTGCGAGCATGCCGGCGTCAAAAAGACCTGCAGACTGCCCATGCAGACTTTCGTCTGGCTTGACCCATGGAGTATGTAACATGCACCAGCGGACAGTGTCTTACATCGACCTGACACTTCATTCCCGCAGGATAACGCATTCTTTCCTACGACTTTCCGCCAATTCCTGACATCCAATAGCATACCTCTAGTGCATCTTCCGTCGCTCACCTGCTGAGCACCTCACAGCTGGCTTCTGATGCACGCCGCGATGCATGAAGGATCTCGCCGGGATGCGTCAGAATACTGCGAACCTTGACAGCAAGCTTGCACGCAAACCGAGGAGTGTTCATCGCAAAGCTATCGTTCTGAAACCACTTTGCCGGTCGAGGTACGTATAGAAGTCACTGCGACTGGCCGGAACCTGCTGAGCTGGATGGTGCGTGAAGCTGCCGTTCCCAGGAGGTGGAACTGGTGGAGGGACAGAAGCGCAGAGATGTGATATTGCCTGAACTCCACTGCGTCCAATTCAATATGTAGGGCGGAACGATCAATGCAACTAGGCCAGCTGAGGTCGTGGCATCGCGACATCAGCATAAGCAACCTCGGCACGCCATCAAGTGGAGCCAGAGCCTCGATTGAACCCATGGTCTTATATCCAGAGCCCTTGTACCGAAAGAGCTTCGGCCCCGGATCCCTGGTTTCCAAGTCTGCAGCAGTTATCCCAGAGAGCACATCATGTACAGAAATCGGAAACCGAAGCTTGTCTCATGTCCCTGCCTCCTTCCCCGGCCCTGTTGTTTCCAACAACCTCAGCCGGCACATCTTTTTCAAGAGGCACACTTCTGATGCCAGCATTTTTTTCGCAAGCCGCTGTCGCAGCAGCAAGCGCAAGGTTCGGGCTGGTCCGAAGACGTCGTAGGGGTAGCTACCAAGACATCAGCAGCCCCGAAAAATAACCCTTGAAGGACTCGGTGGCCGTTGCAGCTATTTGCACACGCGCTGGCAAGGTTGCTGGGCAAGACGACATACTGAGCTCCGGGAAGCGATGGCATTATGATGAAGCACCTGCTCGGATCACCGTTCTCAATGTGGGAATGTCCGAGGTTCTAGCGTGAAGCATTTCGAAAAGCCTGCTTTCTCCTGAAATCAACCGGTTGCTGAATGGATGGATGCCCCTTCGATGCTCCATGTGTCTGTTTGCTCACCCCGACAATTAAACGTGACCGCAACCCACGTCTGAACTTTCTGAGCTCGACGCGAAACGAGCTCTGCCACCAAGTGAAGCGCCAGGCCAGCTGCATGCTTGTGCAAAGTGGTGGCAGCGGACCGCAACGACGACGTCAGACAGTTTCACATGACAGACGAGACTTCGACTTCCTCTAAACTCATGTCAGCAATCCAGCATGAACGACATCCACAGCATCCTGCAAGCAGGAGCATGGCACAAGTCCGAGCGCTTGCAGATAGGTCTGTGGCTTGTAGATGTCTCGCGCGGCAAGGATTCAACTCAAAGCAGCTTGACAACCCTCAACCGTATTGACCTGAAGCGCACACAACACAATCCACACAACTGCTCCCAGCTGAGGCGGCGGCGCGTCGCCGTCTCCAACAGGCCCATGCAGGTGCATCCTGCAGGGCAGCTATACAGGTCAAGCGGACACAAGGACCCATCAGGACGTAGTGTGTCGAAGATGCTGTGCATGGTATTGAGGATCATGCATCTGCGCAAGCACTGCGAAACGAGCCCAGACATGGTGAGCAAAGTTGTGAGATCAGGGTTTAAGGTTTAGGGTTTAGCGTTTAGGGTTTAAGACGAATGTGGGCCACATGTGGCCAGCCCTGCAGCTGTAAATTGCCGCGAGCTGCTAAGAACACGAGAAGCCTGAAAATGTCAGCCGTTCGCGCCTTGGCCATCAATATGGCGGAAGCCCCTGTGTGCTGATCGATACGAAATGAAGCTTCGGATGTGTGTGAAAGAGAGAGAAAGAGAGAGAGAGAGAGAGAGAGAGAGAGATGCACTGGAATTGGATCATTCAGGTTGCGACTTCTTAACAATCACAGCATCTTCGACAAGCTGTTCATGAAGACTTGCAGGTGCTGCTGCCGCCTTCATTCCGTTTGTGAGCAACCCAAACAAAACAAGCTCGAATATACCAAAGGGTGAGGCCTACCTCACCAATCGGAATATACGAAATCAATCGATATAACTTCCACTCCGGAAACATATGAGGACATGTAACTCGCACTAACGCTGCTCGCACAGATGATTCTTTCGCCGGTTGCAATACGACGGGGGTCGGTCCAACGATCCGCGAAGAGCATCAGCGCCTTCAGACAACCCACCTCCCTTTATTTCCGACGCCACATTTGGCATCTCTCGCAACGCTCCCCGGGGTGGGTGGGGGGGTCAGAACTTTCACATGCACATGCTTTGACCAGCACATGCTGCAGCACACGTGAAGATCTTCGCGCGCTCACAAAGGATCACAACAAAATTCTTCGTGACATAAATAAAGTTTCCTCGGAACTCCCTTCTCACCAACTCCTTCTCCTTGTTTAGTTTTGGGGCAGCAGACCTCCCTGCCTTCTGCTTTCATTCGTAATCAAAAGTGTCTTGTTCAAGTGGGTATCACACCGTGC
>CAJNDV010034565.1:652-11409 GCA_905221635.1 Symbiodinium sp. CCMP2456 | reverse complement strand
ACCCTAAGCTCTACACCCTAAACCCCCAAGACCTAAACCCCTAAACCCTCCTTACAGGCCCTTAGAGGCTCTTGAACGGCCCTTAGAGGCCCTTGGAGGCTTTTAGAGGCCCTTAGAGGCCCTTGAACCCTAAACCCTAAACCTTAAAGGCCCTTAAAGGCCCTTAGCTCTAAACCCTAAACCTTCAACCTTGAACCTTAAAGGCCCTTAAAGGCCCTTAGCTCTAAACCCTAAACCTTCAACCTTGAATCTTAAAGGCCCTTAAAGGCCCTTAGCTCTAAACCCTGAACCTTAAACCTTAAATCTTAAAGGCCCTTAAAGGCCCTTAGCTCTAAACCCTGAACCTTCAACCTTAAATCTTAAAGGCCCTTAAAGGCCCTTAGCTCTAAACCCTGAACCTTCAACCTTGAATCTTAAAGGCCCTTAAAGGCCCTTAGCTCTAAACCCTGAACCTTAAACCTTAAATCTTAAAGGCCCTTAACCGTAAACCCCAAACCCTTAAAGGCACTTAAAGGCTAAACCCTAAACCCTAAACCCTAAACCCTTAAAGACCCCTAAACCCAAAACCCTAAACCCTAAAAAGGCCCTTAAACAAAACCCTAAACCCTAAACCCTAAACCCTAAACCCTAAACCCTAAACCCTAAACCGGTGCCAGGGCTTCAGTCCGAATCGGGGGAACGCTTGCGACTGCGAGGCCGAAGTGCTGTGCTTCGTTAGGGTCTAAGCGGTTTAGGGGGGTTTAGGGGTTTAGGGTTTAGGGTTTAGGGTTTAGGGTTTAGGGTTTAGGGTTTGAGGGGTTCGGGGTTTAGGATCTAAGCGGTTTAGGGGGTTTAGGGGGTTTAGGGGGTTTAGGGTTCGGGGGTTTGGGGGTTTGGGGATATTTAGGGTTTGGGGGTGTTGGGGCTTAGGGTTTGGGGGTGTAAGGTTTGGGGGTTTAGGGTTTAGGATCCAGGGTTTGTCGGCTAGAGTTTAGGGGTCTAGGGGTTTAGGGTTTAGGGGTTGAGAGTTTCTTTTTCAGGCATTAGGGATCTGGCTAAGGAGGTGAGTTTCTCTTAAGTTGCGTGAGTAGGGATCTATGGTAGCCAACAGGGTTTAAAGTTTTGGTAGCTGAAATTGAAATCCGGAACAAGGGCCCAGTAAGCTTACGGGTGTAGGGTGTTCAGGGTGTAGAGCTTGGGGGTTTAGGGTTCGGGCTTGAGGGCTAGAGTGTATAGGGTTGTGTTTAAAGGGGGTTCGGGGTGTAATGTGTTTAGGGTTTTGGGCTGAGGGGTATTCGACCTTCGCGCGAATCCTGAGAGATTGTCTTCGGGGCAAAAGGGGACTATGCGGCATTGCAGGGTTGTACAGGTTTATGTAGGGTTCTTATAGGATTTGGCAAGCAAGGTCGGTCTATAGGTCCCCCATGCCCGTCAGTAAAGTTTTTGTTTCCGGCGTCAGGGTGGTCGGAGGATCCCGGATAATCTGCTAAACCCTAAACCCTAAACCCTAAACCCTAAACCCTAAACCCTAAACCCTAAACCCTAAACCCTAAACCCTAAACCCAAACGTCTGGCGTGCTTGCCAGGTTTGAGTGGGTTAACGCGGGCGACTGGACTTGGAGTCCCCCCTCGCTTGGTTTTACTTTTGCTTGAAACAAGAGAAATGGGAGCTTCCGAAAATTAGGGTACCTTATTATGGGGTCCATATATTAAGGATCCTATTATTTAGGGTACTATATTCGGGTCCCCTATTTTCAGAAACCCCCAAATGGATGGCAAAGCAAGCTTGAGCTGCTGCGCCACAGCTTGCGTGAGAGCTGGCGTCATCGTCGCTATCATGGCTGGCTAGACACTGGTAGGCGTGACGCGCTCTGGTGCCACCATGTCAGGTATGATGCGAAGGGGTGTCTTAGCGCTAGAACTGCGGCTGCTCTGAGCCGCCCTTCGCGTGCAGTCTTGTCAGGAGCCTTCGTCTCTCCTGCGGTTTATGGCAGCATGAAGATGAGGCTAAGGCCTGTCCTTTGCGCCATTTCTCGATTTGCACTCTTGAGCATGTTGTTTGGCACTGTCGTGCTCTGCCGGATGTTGCTGATAGACGTAATGTTCCTAGGGATAGGCCTCAGAAGCGCTTCGCTTGGCTCATGGGCCATTCTCGTGAGTGCGGTGATAGCGTGCTTATGTGGCACACGCATGTGAGAAAGCTTCTTCTCAATCGCAGATACACTTAGTGTCTGGTGCTTGCCGCATTTCCTTGTGGTGTAGTCCTGCCTGCCATTTTGGTTTGCCGCTTCCCTTAGGCTTGTTAGGCTAAGCTTGCGTGGCCAGATTGGCCTTCCCTCTGCCTACATCGTCGGCGGTGCGTTCACGGAGTGGGACTACATCGTCTTCAAGACGCTGTATATATGCAGTACATACGTTTGTTGATGTAAGAGGTGTTGAATATCACGCACCTTCGTCCCACCGTTAGAGGCCTTTGGAGAACCTTGGTTTCATACTTCAGGCCCGAACCAGGCCGGTTTGCGTTCTTGCATAAGCTTCAGGGTGCAGGGAAAGTCGCCGAGAGCCCAAGCTTAATCCCTGAACCCCGAGCCTAGCACTCTAAGCCCGACATCCCTTGAGCCCTAAAAACGCCCTAAACCCTAAACCCCAAGCCCTAAACCCTTCTAAAGGCCGTTAAAGGAGCCCCAAGCCCTAAACCCTATGCCCGCCCAGACGTGTTGCACGACCTCCTCCGGATCACCGAGAGCTTGTCTGAAGGCTTGCCGGGGCTTTGCGCATGGGTAGTTCTCTAAATTAGGGTCCCTTTTAGGTCCCCAAAATAGTACGGCACCCGAAGCGCTAAGCCCTAGACCCTTGTAAAAAGGACCGTAGAAGGGATCCCAATTTGCAGACCTACCCACATGTTTGGGGTCCGCCTCCGAAAGAACCAACTAAGAACTAACGCCCTAAACCTTACGAAACATCTGTAAACACCGTGGAAGTTCAATCTCGGAAACCACTAAGACCCCGAAGCACGCACACAACTTATATATATATATATATATATATTTATTTATATGTAGATATCTACCTTATATGTACACACACGGACACATACACACACAGGGTCTTTGCTGGCCAGCAGTAATGGGCATCTGTTACTGAGGCAAGCGCTGCTAGTTTCAACAGTTGGGCTAGCATGCGGTCAGGTTTTTAGTTGCCGTGCCTACAGCCAAACCCTGATGAAATGCCGTATGAGCCTCCAGGTGCAAGCTTCCAGCGTCTGTGGTCGGGTTTCCAAATCCAAAACTCAAAAAACATTCTAAGATCGAACAGAAAATAAGCGTTAGTAAGGATCCCTTGACGGAGAACCCTAACCCAGCAAACAGGCAAGAAGGAACCATTAATCAATAAGGATTTCTGAAAGGTCGTAGCTTAGACAGGAATCCCTTCAGAAACAACCCTCGACACGAGACCCTCAACTCTGATCAACGGGTTGATGAGAGTTTCACAAAACAGTGATGCGGTGCAACTGACGCAGCACATGGACAGTGCTTCGGATGAGAACCCAGTGGAGTTGGACCTGCCGGCGACCCCGTCAACGGTTCCCGGATGTCTACCGACACAGATGCTCCCTTTGACACAGGAGACGTTGCTGGACTCTGTGACCCCACGATCGCAACCATTGGAGACGCCTCCGCGATCGCAAGTGCCGATTGAACCGGAGACTCTGCTGAGCGACGGCATGCTGAATTCAAAAACATGGCAGTCCATAATTATGATTGGTCAATTTTGCTGAGCCCTACTGTGTCCGCCTAAAACCAATCCATTCGTAAATCCTTACAGGAAGCTTACAGGAGAGTACAGAACCGTTGAAACCCCCTATCGAAACCTTCTATATTCTAAAACTCTTATAAGAAACGCGAAACGCAAAAACGTATACCACCCTATCAAACCCTTACAAACCCTGATAAAACCTTGAGGAAAAAGAGCCAATAAAGCTTTACAGCAAGGAGCCCTAAACCCAAACCCTAAACCAGTCAGGCGTCCAGTTCAGGAGGCACGTCCTCCTGGAAGAGGACATGGAGCTGTTGTCGGCAGCTGGGCAGGAAAGTCCCTAAGCTGGTGATATGGGGTGTAGGGTTGAATATGGTTGAATTTCAATTTTAATTAGGATCAAATTCGAATTTCAGCCATGGTTCATCCTGTTGCCGGCTGCCCGCAATGAGGGATTAAATTCGAATTTAATCCTTTGTAGGGTTTAGGCAGACTGCACGGTTTAAATCACGAATACCAGTGCCGAGGTTTTGGAGGCAGGACGAGACAACCGCTAGCTGTGGCTGAAATTCGGTTTAAAGCCAGCCGACCCAAAGGACTCTGGAAAGGCCCCTTGCCCCAAACATCGAGTTAAATTCGAATTTTAGCCGCCAGGCTGGCCTGACCCAGCCCCCGCTTCAGAACGGATTAAATTTGAATTTAATCCTTTTTACTAATGGAAAATCATCCTCATCCATGTCCGGTTTAGGGTTCCCTAAGATGGTTCCGGAACGGTTCTGTGCGATTGGTTTCTGGGAGGTTCTATGAGGGTTACAGAAGGCTTCTGCAAGGATTCAAGGAAGGGTTGCATAAAGTTTTTGTATGTTTTTATATTACACGGGTCCTTCCCAAGGTTCTATACGGCCCTCAAACCTAAACTTTTGAAACATACCCTTGAAGAAACCCTAGCCCTGAACTCTTAAAGCACCCCTGAAGAAACCCTAAACCTGAAACCCTAAACGCTTAAAGTATCCTTAGAGAAACCCCAAACTTCAAGCTCAAAACGTACGCGTAAAGAAGCCCTACACCCTAAACCCTAAACCCTAAACCCTAAACCCTAAACCCTACACTTTTATACTGCTCTTAAAGCAGCCCTGCGGTCTTAATCGTTTTTAGCGAGGCAAAACTCGAAGACCGGCAGCCTGTGACGACGGCGTCCCCCCAGGCATTGCTTCGAGTTTCCGGTGGTAGTTAGGGTCTAGGGTTGTAGGGTTTAGGGTTTTAGGGCTTAGGGTTTTAGGGCTCAGGGTTTTCAGTGCTTTTAGGGTTTAGGGCTCTAGGGCTTCGGGTCTTGAGGGCTGTTAGGGCTTAGGGCTTTAGGACTTTACGGTTGTAGGCGTAGGGCTTTAGGGTTCAGGGTTTAAGGGTTAGGGCTTTAGGGTTCAGGGTTTTAGGTTTAGGGTTTTAGGGTTTGTGGTTTAGGGTTGTAGGGTTGAGGTTTTAGGTTTAAGGATTTTGGGGTGTAGGGTTTAGGTTCTAGTATAGAAGTCTGAACAATGACGAGTACTACTATTCATTGGGGTTCCTTGTTATAAACATGAAGATAAGTAAATACCTGATGCAAAATATATATATATATATATATACACACATACATATATCATTAGTGCTTAAAGACAGCAAAAGCTGTTCTAAATGTTAGGGATTCTAGGTCCTGGTTCATAAGGATGCATACCCCGGATCTTCTGCACTTTCAGAGATTATGTTGAGGGTCTTGTCCATGAATTCCCCTATTGGTGGTGTTGCATTGATGTGGGAGACCAGTATCGACCTTAAGCAGAAGTTTGATCCGGATCTAGGCACCTAGACTGTTAAATTTTTGACGAGCTATTCTTGAACAAACCCAAAACCCTAAAACCTAAAACAACACCGCAAATTCCTGCAAAAACCCTATCAGAAGCCCCATGTAGGCCTGTTGCCCTCGGAAGGCTTTAGGCTTCCCTTGGCCTGGGGCCTTGACCGACTTTGGGGGCTGGGGCTAGGATGCAGGTGAGCTCTTCTAGTCTTCCCGGTTTAGGTTTTAGGGTTTAGGGTTTAGGGTTTAGGGTTTAGGGTTTGGGGTTTAGGGTTTAGGGTTCGGGTTTGTGGGTTTCGGGTTTGGGAGACAGCCGCAACAGAAGCCAAGTCTTGTGAATCTTGTATCCCTCACCCTGAACCCTGAACTCCAAATGCTTTGCTTCAAAGTCTTGCATGGTTGAAAAAAGGAATGTTGGATTCCTCAGAAAGACTTCAGCCAGTATAGGATGAGTAGGTTGAGCTTTCACATGCACATGTTCCCCCAGAATCAGCACCCAAACCGCTTCCAAACGCTAATCTAGGGGCCTAAACACATACTATACTACTTAGGGGGTTCCTGATTATTACCATAGTATAGGCCCCAAAACCCTGTTCTAATTATTGAGGCCCCTCAAGATCAGATTGAAAAACCAACCCTTTCCGCAAAGTCGCAAAAGGTTACAGTGCTTCGTTTGGCTGCGGCGGGTGATGTGGCTGAGCTGGAACAGGCCCCAGAAGCCTGTAAACCGGTAGTTCATCCTCTAGGGGTTCTATAGCGGTCCTTTAAGGGATCCATTTTGGCCCCTTTAAGCGTACAGATCCTATTTTCGGGTTAAGGCTTCAGGGATCGGATTAGGGATTAGGCTTTAAGGATCTAAGGGTTTAGGAAGTAGGGTGTAGGCTTTAGGGTTTAGGGTTTCTGAGTTTAGGGCTTGGCAGTGTAGCTATAGTACTTGCGGCGGTATTTTTGGCCCTGTGTAAATCCTAATCCCTCAACAGGATCGAGGCCAGAAGTTATGTGAGCAGCAAGGTGTGCGTCAAGGCCTGCAAACTGCAGCAATAGAGAAGCGCAAATATTTGCCAATATGCTTCCTTGGGCTTCCTTCTTATAGTTATCATAGGTTACACACCAAAACCCTGTTCTAATTTTCCAGGACCCTAAATCATGCTCACAGCATTTATAGAGGAAGCAAGCAGGGGCGAGGCCAGCCGCCAAGCGCCACAATGCAGATGGACCCTAAGCCAGTAGAGTCAGTGGCTAGAACCCTAAACCCTCAACCCCTAACCTTGCACCTGCTCTCAATCAGGCCCCGATCCCTCAAGCAAAACGCAGCTTTTCCGATCGACTGTGGCCCACCTCTCGAGGCGCTGGAGGATATGGACGGGCGTCGGTCTCGGTGGTTCAGGGTTAAGTTTAGGGGTTTCGGGCTTAGGTTCAGGGTTAAGTTTAGGGGTTTCGGGTTTAGGTTCAGGGTTAAGGGTTAAGTTTAGGGGTTTCGGGTTTAGGTTCAGGGTTAAGGGTGAAGTTGACATTTTGGAGTTCAGTAAGTCGCTTCTTACAGCTTGGCTTGGTCAACATACAGGCATACATACCTAATTGCGTTTACATATGTGCACACGTGTGTCATACATACACGCGTATATGCATATGCATACACATATGTCATCGCATTGTGCTAGGCAGCAGCCCGGGACGTTTCTTTGCTTGAATTGAAGCCCTTGAAATCCAGGCTCAACAGACTGGTTGCCGAGGCACGAAATCGCAGGCGTAAGCCCCAGACAACATCTTGGAGCTCGGTATTTAGAGTTTTGGGGTTGAGTTTGGGTTCAAATTCTAGGCTGGCCGCACCCAAAACATCGCGTCTCATGATCGGCTGTGCCGAGGGCCAGTGTCAACGGAAGCAGCTGCCGCGGGAAGACCCCGCTGATGTGGTTGGGATTGAATGGACAGTTGGGGCCTGGGTTTCGGCTAAGATTGAGAATTTCGTAGTCTCGACAGAGCATCTTTGCAGCAGGATTCCAACAGTACTAGCGTGGCCACATCCAGATGAGTTTAGGGGTCAGATTATGAAGACGCAGATTTCGGGTTTAGGCCTGCGGTAGCGGTAAATTTGGAAATTCTAAACCCCAATATAAAGGTCTGAATAATTGGTATCTGTTGCGGCCCCTACTATGTGACCGTCGGCTCTCCTTGGAGAAGATTGTATTCTCAGCGTGCCGAACGCCAAACCGCTAGACCCAGTAAACCTGGAACTGCACAGCTCTCAATCAAGTCGTATGTCCTGCCTCCATCACATCTTACAACTCTGCGAAACCCTAAGCCCTAAACCCTAAACCAAAACTCCTAAACCCTAAACCCTACATACCAAACCCTAAACCCTAAACCAAAAATCCTAAACCCTAAACCCTGACCCCTAACCCCTAAATAGCAAACCCTAAACCCTAAACCAAAATGCTAAACCCTAAACCCTGAACCCCAAACCCTAAATAGCAAACCCTAAACCCTGAACCAAAATTCTAAGCCCTAAACCCTGAACCCTAAACCCTAAATACCCAACCCTAAACCCTGAACTTTTAAGGGATCACTATAAGGGCTCCTTTAAGGGATCCCTTTAAGGGATCACTATAAGGGCTCCTTTAAGGGCGCCTTGAACCCTCAGTCGCGGCAAGGTATGCGGCATCCTCTGGTCGCGCAGAGGCAGATCCTCCGATGAAGCCCCAGATTGGGAGTTTCCAAAAACGGTTTAGGGTTTAGGGTTTAGGGTACCTTATTTTGGGGTCCTTATAATCAGGGTCCTACTATTTAGGGTACTATATTCGGGTCCCCTATTTTCGGAAACTCCCAGATCGACTCAGATCTTCGGCCTTTGGGTTTAGGGTTCTGGGTTTGGGGGGTTTAGGGTTCTGGGTTTTGGGGGTTTAGGGTTCTGGGTTTTGGGGTTTAGGGTTCTGGGTTTTGGGGTTTAGGGTTTTGGGGCTTAGGGTTCTGGGTTTTGGGGTTTAGGGTTCTGGGTTTTGGGGGTTTAGGGTTCCGGGTTTTGGGGTTTAGGGTTCTGGGTTTGGGGGTTTAGGGTTCCGGGTTTTGGGGTTTAGGGTTCGCCCAAAAAACAACCCGAGACCCTGAATCCTGAACCCCTAAACCCCAAACCCACAGCCCGAAACCCTACCCTAAACCCTAGACCACACCCCAAACCGTATTCTAATCCTAAAATCCTAAAGTCCCCTCTATGACAAACGTTTCCAGGGCCTCGGTTCGAAGGCCCTGAAGCGTGTGAGGGTTTAGGGTTTAGGGGGGTTTAGGAGGGGTTCAGGGGGGTTTAGGGTTTGGGGGTTTGGGGGTGTAGGGTTTAGGGCCACTTTAGGGTTTAGGGGTTTAGGGGTTTAGGGTTTAGGGTTGAACGGGTTTAGAGCCTCTTTAAACAAAGAGGTTGCCGTGTTTGGGGGGGGGGGGGGGGGTTCTTTTATAGGACCTCCCTGTTTTCGGAAACTCCCATGTAAGCAACCTTATGCACTCCACTCTCGACGCTCAGCTCGAAATCCTACGCCCTGTACGAACCGAGCCTGCAGAAGCTGTACATTCAGTAGTAGAATATACGGCAGAGCCCTCTTCTAACCATAAAGGGCCCCCCCTAAACCCTAAACCCTAAACCCTAAACCCTAACAGGCAGTCGCCTCCCTTCTTAGCCGCCGCGCCAGCGTCGGTGCCGTCGATGTTTTCGGACGCGGGGCGATGCACTTCGCGGCAGCAAGGCAGGCCGTTTTAGCCTTTTCTGACCATCCTTCCATGAGAGATGCGAGTTCAGAAAATAGGTTAGGGTTTAGGGTTTAGGGTTTCGGGTTTAGGGCTTTAGGGTTTGGGAGTTCAGAAAATAGGGTAGAAAGATCTTTATTATGAGGACCCCTAATATAGCGTTCCCTGGTGGTGTGAAGCTCCCAGGTAGTGGTGAAGATTGAACTACGGGTTTAGGGTTGATCAAGCGTTCAGTATACAATTATATGAATTATTAGTATCATCCTCTAGGGGCTCTTGTGACGTGTAACCCCAAACCCTAGCTCCGAGATTAGGACTTAGGGTTCAGTAGTCCTGCTTGAGGGTTCAGGGGAGCTGATAAAAAAAGGCAGGGTTGTAGTAACCACATACTTAGTGGTGAGGGGTGTTGATCTGAGGTTGGTTGAAGTATGTAGCATCACAGATTTGCCTATGACGTTTATGAGCACTAGCAGGGGTTGTGGTGTCGCCCGAGTGCAAGCAAGATCGCCTCACGGAAGAAGGTCAGAACAAACAGTTTTTCAGGTAATGTAAGGGCCTTGATATCTAGAATAGGGTTTTGAGGGTTCCTTTTATAGTTATACTATAAACGAGCCCAAAACCCTATTCTAATTATTAAGGCCCCTATATTGCTCTCGCTATGTACATTGCTAGATTGACTAGAAGCCTTCAGGGCCGGAGGCTCTCCCGCCAAGGGAAGCCGACCAGAAAGGGGATGCTAGGGGTCAGTCAGTGTTTAGGATCTTTGGTCAGTTTTTAGGGTGTTTCGGGCAGTTTAGGGTTTAGGGATTTTGAGGAAAAGGGTCCAGCGCCTCGAGCCACCCTCCTCCCTAACCCAAAGGCCTAAACCCGAAACCTATACCCGGAAACCCTAGCCTAAACCCCCTGAGCCCCACAAAAAACCCGCCATTGAGACTCCTGAAATCTAGAATTCCCTGACCGCACGACTCGTAGTTCTACATCGGAATCATTGGAAATAGTGTCCCACTAAAGCCCTCATGTTTATTCCTCAACAACCCAATGCTTCCTTTCGGGTCGTGCGATGGTTTCAAGCCCCATCATGTTTTGTCTGGGCCGTACGCGCGTCACTAGTTGCTACGGTCCTGCTCCTCAGGCTCGGTGCCAGCGATGCGGAACAGGCTCTACGGCAACAATGTGCCTAACTGTGCATGGGTTCTTGTAGGCAGCATTCTGTGCTTTCCTGCATTGTCGTTGCGTGGTCAGCTGTTTGTCCGTCCGTCCGCCTGTCCGTCTGTCCGTCGCTCCGTCGGTCCGTCCGTCCGGTCTGTCCGTCCATCGCTCTGTCTCCGTCTCCGTCTTTGTCTCTGTCTCCGTGTCTGTCGCTGTCTCTGTCTCTCTCTCTCTCTCTCTCTCTCTCTCTCTCTGTCTCTTGTATATCCAAGGGTGTATGTGAATGTACACGTATATATATATATAT
>CAJNDV010034564.1:106343-118554 GCA_905221635.1 Symbiodinium sp. CCMP2456 | reverse complement strand
AAACCCTAAACCCGAAACCCTAAACCCGAAACCCTAAACCCTAAACCCTAGGCCCTAAACCCGAAACACTAGGCCCTAAACCCTAAACCCTAGGCCCTAAACCCGAAACCCTAAACTCTAAACCCCAAACCATGGTGGAGCAGGGCCCCAGGACCGAGGACCAGGCGCTTCGGGCAAGGGGCATTTGTCCGGATGTGCCTGGATCTCATCTTCAAAGAAGCTTTGGCGTTTTTAATGATTAGAATAGGGTTTTGGGGGGTTGCCTTAAAGGGTTCCTTAAAGGGTTCTATAAGGGCTAACATATAAAGGTGTAGCGTGTAGGGGCCTTACTAATTAGAATAGGGTTTTGGGTTATGTTATAGTATAATTATAATCAGGAGCCCCCGAAGTAGAAGAGGTAATTTGTATTACGACCCCTATATTAGGGCTCAGTTCCTAGCGCGTAGGGTTCAAAAAAGCTTGGGGTGGTTGAAGGGTTTCGGTGTTTCGCGGTTCAAGGCTTTTCCGGGCGGAGGACTGTAACGTTCGCACTACGACAAGTCACACAGCTGCGAGTCCCGAATCCTTTTGTAAGAGAAATCGAACAGAGCCCGGTGCCCGTGGCGGCCCGCAGCGGTGCAGGCGAGAGCCAAAAAAAACAAGCGCAGGCAGCGATGCCTGCTACTCCTGCCGATTGTTTTGCAATGCCTCTGCATGTTACAATGCTAGCAGCACAGTGAACTGAGCTGAGGCGTCAGTGTTGTGCCGGATTGCGCAGGATGACCCGTGCCACCCATGGGAACCATTGGAATGCATGCATTTGCTAATTTGGCTCGGTTCCGGTACACAGCGAACCGAGGACTCGGGGCAGACACGGAGGGCAGAAGAAAAAGATCAGTGGAAACGCCCAGTGCAGAGTTTGGCTCTGCGGCTGGGGACGATTCCGGTGCTGCCAGTCAGTGTTTTGACATTCTGGGCCTGGAAGCCCTGAACGCAATCTCTACTCGCAATCTTGTCTGCCAGCAACCTAAACCCAGCAAATGCTGGCCGCCCACCAGCAAGTAGATCTTGCGGGGATCCAGTGGCAAGTCGGAGCCTGCATTCAGGTTCTCACAGAAAGCTTCCTATAACTTCAGAGTTCACGAACTCAGGACTCTTCCAGCTCCATCAAGCAACAAGGTGCTTAAACTTTCTGACGCTGCGATTTGTGCGGTTTGCGCACAAAGTTAGGGGTTTAGGGGTTGGACATTCAGGCGGGCCTCGCGCCCTGGCCTCGGCAATCTTGGTCCAGACCTCAGGAAAGGGTTCAACAATGGTCCTGTATGGCCTCCTTTAGGGTTTGGGGTTTAGGGTTCAACAATAGTCCTGTATGGCCTCCTTTAAGGTAAGGGTACTCATCTAAACTTGTGAGGGTTCCTCTAAGGGAATACTCATACTATAAACTTATAAGGGTCAGTTAAGGGTAAGGGTTCCTTGAAGGATACTCTTTAAAAAGGGTCCTTTTAGGGGTTGGTTCTGGGTTTATCGTTGGGATTCGGGGTTTGGCGGTTTAGGGCTCAATAAAGGATCCCACAATAGGTGTCCATATAAAAGGCTGTCTAGGATCGAGGTCACCACCTCCCTAATTTTGAAACTCTCACATTTAGAGTCAGAGGGTTTGAATAGCCATGTGCGCGGCTTTTCCGGACCGAGTTTAAGAAGTAGAGCCCTTCGCGCACACTAAACTCCAAACCCTCAACCCTACGCCAACCACACGTGGCACTCGAGCTTCTGAAATCCTGGTGCGACCTAGGACTCACAATAAGGTAACTTACGGGCCTTTATAATTGGAATAGCAGGGGAGAAATAACCGGGCTCGCTGCAACAAGGAACCCTAAGAACAAGGAATGCAGCTTTCCTGGTTAGCGGCCGACTGGCTGGACTGAAGGTTCCATGTGGAAATGGCGCTGCCTAAAGTGTGATGAGTTGTTGCTGCTACCATCACAGCAGCCCTAACCCCGCGTGCAGCGAACCAGGGTGATGAATCTTGAACTTCGGAACAGACCCTGCGGCAAGTCCGGTAGCTCACTTTTTGGCATGGATGTCGTCAGAGTCTGGAGAATTGAGAGACGTCTGTCGCCAACCCCACCCGGGAAAGCCCAAGCCTCAGCTGAAAACCTCAGGTGTAGACCCTGAACGAAACCACACCTTTGCAGCACCAACCCTGCACCCAGACCGCCCGAAAGCCTGACTCCCACCAGAAAGTGATGATATGCAAGCTAAAAATCCAACGGGCTTGATGCCCCTGGCTCTGCGATCCGTGTCTGTCTTAGACACATCTCAGAGGGCCCATGAGCCCAAATAGCCAGTATCGGTTCCGAGCTTAGGCTCTAAAACCTCTAGATTGCTGCAGTGAGACAAGACTGGCAGCCTTAAGGCGAGCTGATCACGAAGCTTGGGCCCATGGGTCTGTAACTTGAGGTTCATAATGAGGTTCCCCGAAGAGACGCGGTATGGCTTGCTCCTAACTTCGGCAAACAAAAGAGCAGACCAGAGCTTTCGATGCAGCGTCACCACTGACATCAGACCTTCATTACCATCCTTTGGAACTCTGGAAGAGGCTGCAAGATTCGGGGCAAGGCATTGCTCTGTGCACAAGGAGGATGAGGTACTGGGATGCAGAAACATGGTCATGCCAACTGGTTGATAATAGTCCACACAGCCAGAGGCGGTGGCCGTGGTGGTGGTGGTCGTGGTGGTGGTGGTGGTGGTGGTGGTGGTGGTGGTGCTGGTGGTGCTGGTGGTGGTGGTGGTGGTGGTCGTGGGGGTGGTGGTGGTGGTCGTGGTGGTGGTGGTGGTGGTCGTGGTGGTGGTGGTGGTGGTGGTGGTGGTCGTCGTCGTCGTAGCAATCGTAGTCATAGTCATTGTCGTAGTCGTAGTACTAATCGTAGCCATAGTCATAGTCGTCGTCGTCGTCGTAATCGTCGTCGTGTCATGACGGCCATGGCGGATCATGACTGTCGTCCCCATCCTCACCATCCTCACACCCCCTGTTCATCATCAGCATCATCACCATGATCTGCTGAAGACTTCCTGCTTGCGGCCATGGCAGAATCACTGGGGAACCTCGGTCTCGGCCCTACTTGACAGTGTACAAGGCAGTCCGAGGGTCCATCTCCTTGATGTAATCCTTCGCGAAACTTTTTGAAGCAACTATATCTATATATATATATATATATTGCATTATGCAACATCTTATACAATATATAATACCGTATGGTGCTATGCTAGCCTTGTCAACTGCTTCGGACTCAAGAGCCCTCGGAGGAGGCCCCCATCAGCGGCATCAGAAAGTCCAGAGCATCGGGGCTCATGGGCTGCACCACGGGCACATCCTGGGACTTAGGGTTTTGGGCTGGGTCCAGGAAGGGTGGGGTTTCGGGTTTAGGGGTTAAAGGGTTTGGGGTTTAGGGATTTAGGGATGAGAGGGAGGAAGGAGAGCAAGCGCGAGACAGCGCTCGGGTTCTGGATTGAATGTTTCTGGGGTTCAGGGTTGAAGAGCTGGTTTTTTTGGCAAGGGTTTCAGGATCTGGGTGCTGGAGGTTGGTGTCGAAGGCTCAATAGTTCTAGGGTTGAACAACTTAAGGGCTTAAGGTTGGGAGTCGTGTATGGGCATTCCCTACGAATGCGGGTTTTGCTTCCGCCACTGTAACTAAACCTGGCGGCTCTCGGACCACACCGAGCCCAACCGGTCAGCTTCGGGGACACCTGAAGAACAGTTAGAATCAGAACAGTGCTTGTTGAGCTCATTCTAGTATACACGGGGATGACAAGGGGATACCCCGACCTCTACCACGGGGCTTCAGGCTTTGGAACGAGCGATACGTCCGCTCCTGGATGTACTCGTAGGCCACGAACCCCGTGATGGCAATCATGGCCAGCCGACCATTCCTTGCCGCTCGAGAGCCGACATTCCCAAACTCAACCGTTTCAGGGTTTAGGCTTGAGCTCAGGGTTCAAGGTCAAAGTCACGACAGCAAAAACAAAAAGCAAAGTACATGAAACTGTAGGACCAGGCTTTCAGACTTTCAGGATTCTGCCATTGCAGCCTCCGTGCCCTGTTGCACAACCCAGAACAAAGCAACTGTCCTGTCAGAGGAAGCGGGAATACGCCGGACCACCGCAACCCATGTTGAAAAAATGTTGATCGCTGTTCCTTGCGACCACCCATGAAGGGTTGCGGGATCCATTTCTTTACTTCCGCCAAGAGGTTGTCCGAAATGAAGCTCGTCGGGAGCCTGGACACTGCAGCCCCTGCCACTGGCTCCCCGCCCACACCAAAAGGGAACTTCTTCAAGTCAGGACTCTTGAGCTCCGCTTCATCCATCCAAAGCCTGACAGGCATGTTCATCCTTCTCTCCGTCCATTTCGCTAGCTAGTATGTATACAAGAGCAGATGGAAAAACAAAACGAACCACACGGCAATGACAGATGCACATGCCTTGCGACAGGGAACCATCCCAAGTTGTGTCAACCTGTATTTTCAAGGAGCACCGATCGAGGGATAGGAAGACTTGACATGTGGGCTTGTTTGTAAATTACGGTCCCGGCGGAGTCCAGAGTCTAACAGGCACTGTATATTATAGAACCTCAGCCGAGAATCTTCGAGGAAGTGAGCGCTGTCGTCAAGGACTCTAAAGCCTCATATAATGGAGTATAGTACTACAGCATAGTATAGTATAGTGTAGAGTAGAGTAATTTAGCAAAGTATTTTGAGTTTGCGAAAAGTATCCGTTCCCGCCTGTTGGCTGGAATGAAGCCTGCGATGACCGGCGGTCGCACTTCTCTGAGGCCTGCCAGGGTTTGCAACGGCCAGCGAGAATGACAGAGAGCTGCCACTATCATGTTGATCTTGAGGCCTACCTGTGCAGCATTGGGGCCCCTTGTTCAAGAATCCGCAGCTGATCAACAAGAAACCCAGGCTTTGTCATCATTCTGCGTCAGAGGACGGCAACAAGATCCGACAAGGTCTGTGAAGCCGAACACACCAAATTCCGGACCTCGCCCCCAAAACCCAAACGCGCAGAACCAAACACCCTAAACACCAACCTGGACCATAAATCCCAAACCCCCAACTCCCACCAAGGGGCCTAGAGGGTCGAACTTGTTGTCTCCGGGAGGCCCGTCGGGCTTGGAGACGTCCAGGATGCCAGTGAAAACGAAAAGAATTCCTAGAAACCTCAGCGGTTTAGGGTTTAGGGTTGCTAGAAACCTCTGCGGCTTAAGACTTGGGGTTTTTTCTGAGTTAGATCCCAAGCGCTAAATTCGAGGTGCCAGCAATTGAAAGGGTTACGGCTTCTCAAGCTTCCCGGCTCGCCGGGTGGGTTAAGGGTGTTGCAAGAGCTTTTGACAACGAAGGAATTTTCTCGGCCGCAAGAGTGCAATGTTGTTCGGTTCTTGTCGGGATGGGGTTTACACAGACATGCCAAGAGGCACCCCAAACCCTAAACAGTTCAACCCCCTTATGGAGGCTAGGGTGTATGGGGCCCTAATCCCTAAACCCTAACAGGGGACGTCGTTGCCCAGGGTTTGGGGTTTAGGGCTTAGGGCTTAGGGCTTTAGGGTTCAGGGTTTAGGGTTAAAGGGTTTAGGGGTTTTGGGTTTTGGGGTTTAGGGTTTCGGGTTTGGGGTTTAGGGCCTTCCTCTAAGTTCCATGAATACCGAAATAACCGCACACTGAAGGCAGCCAAACTTCTTCTGGCTCCTCGCTATACTACCTATACTCAAAGTCCCACCTTGCCCAAGCCGATGAAAGATCCCTAAATTTCCCTAAACCCTGACCTTAACCTACCAAAACCTAGTTTTTTGTAGGCCCTTACTATGAACCCTAATATGGAATTTGTAAGGATCCTACAGGTTTTGGTAGGTTAAGGGTGCCCCTAAATCCTAAACCCTAAAACCCCAAACCCCGAATCCTTTAGTCCGAGGCTCAAGATCAGCTGGGGCTCTCCGAAACCGCCGTTCAGGAAGGAGGGCGCTCGGCTGTTGGGTGCCAGAAGTGATGGCTGCTCCGTCAGCTTCGCCAATGGAGGCTGCAGCCTTCAAAAGCTTCTCCGAAGGTCATGAAATCTGAGAATTATGAGTCTACCAATAGTCTCCATTGTAGTTCCTTTTTGGGGATACCTTATAAACTCCGTAATATATATTTGGTTAAACCCAAAAAAGGAACTACAATGGAGACTATAGGTAGCATTTAAGATCAGTTGTAGCATTTAAGATCAGTTGAGGGGATTCTTAGGTGTCCCATGCGAATAAAGACGATCGGAACTAGCTCATACCAGTTTCTGGCGGTCTCCGCAAGTCTCTAAACGACTGCCTACTTACAGCACGGTGCAATCCTTCTTCCGCCAGGCATTCGAGTCATTCGAGTTTTGGGTGGGGGGCACTGAGAACATCAATTAGAAACAACAAATACAAAAACAACTAGAACGGTGATAAAGACAGCAGTCATCACAACCAGACTGAGCCCGAAACCCTCATCCCGAAACGCCCACTTCCATGCTTGGGATTGGGACCTTCGGAAAATCAGAGACAAAAGTGCAGATCCGAAATACTGGGATCCTACCAAAATACAAACCCGAATACGAAGACTCTCACATTTCAAGGCCAGCGTCATCTCGGCCAGTGGCCAGCCCACAGCAGCCAGCATCGCCAGGCGGGCGTGCTTCAACTCGGCCTGATATCGGGGCCTTAACTCAATCGCGGCCTTACATTAGGTGTACATCTACGAAGACACAACTCGTCCTGGCCGAGTCCAGCGTTTGTTGGCCCAGAGATGGTCTGCAGGTTTTACTTTGGCATCTGGTCTTTGACAGATTGTGCGAAGGGTGCAGAAAACACATATGCATATACTATACACACACATAATACATATAGTCTGTGTGCGCAATACGTGTATATTGTAATAACATACTGTAACCATATACATATGATTTTGAATGTATTTTGCATGCATGCATGCATGGACGGATGAATGGATGCATTGTGTATGCTGTATGCATGCAAGTACGAACTACGAGAAGCCTTTCTGCTGATAGTGACATCTTACAAGTGGCCCTAAACCCTGAACCCTAAACCGTAAACCCCAAACCCCGGTGGGCTGTTGGCTCATGGCTGGGGATACGTACGGACTCAGCAGCTTACGAATTCCAAGATATCTTCAGGCTGCGGATTGATCAACATTGATCAAAGGATGGCCAGTCTTCAGTTTTGATAGGCTCGGCTGAATTTCCGGAAGTTTGAAATTGAGGCTGGCGTCGGGTTCTGTATCCGCATCTTCAAATCCGCACCCAATGTCTAAACCCGAAGCCACCAGCCTCCCGCAGGTTGTTGAAGCCCTTCAAGTCGCGTGCCAGATTCAGGGGATCGAAGCCCGCATCGCCGGGGGCATTCGCCGCAAACCTCGTGATGGGCTTGGGCACGTGGATGTCTTCGTAAATCCCTACCGACATAGGCCACAAAACCTTCCCCAAACAGGTACATCTTTAACCTAAACTCAACCAATACACTCAACACTACTTACACCGCAATTCAGCACCAACCCGGAATCTGGCCCATGGAACCAAGCCCAAAAATCAAACCCGGCTCTTCTGCTAGCAACAACCCAAACCCCAAACCCCGGACAACCGCACTGCACTAAATCTAACCTCGGTGAACTCCGATAGAACCCTCACAAAAACCATAGGGATCGTTACAGAACCCGGAAGACAGGGGGCCTCCTGAACTGCGGCACGGGAAGAAAAGGAATGGCCAGGGGCAAGCCGGCATCTGAAACTGGCGACTCCACCGGTTTGCTGGCCGGCTTCTTTTTGGCCATCCCCGCGGTCATGTAGCTGGCCAGCTGCGCACAGGAGAGGGTTTTAAGGCTTCAGGATTTTAGGGCTTAGGGCTTAGGGCTTAGGGGTAAGGCGCGTGCAGAGCTTCGGAATTTAGGGGTTTAGGCGAAGATTCGGAATTGCAGGGTTTGTAGGTTTGGGATCTTAGGATTTAGGGGACTGGCGGGTTGTTCAGAGCTTGGGATTCACAGGCTTTCGGCGCTGCATGTGTTAGCTGTGAGATGTAGCACAACAGGTCGGGACAAGGGACATTGGCGGAACCGCAAGCTCTGAACGCTCAAACGACCAAATCCGTAACACTAATCCACGAAACCAACACAAGTTCAAACACTGTTCTCCCCCAAACCGCCAGCTCTGTAACACGCTGGACCCTGAAACTCTAAGACCGTATAAGTATAAGGCTGAAAATCCTAAGTCCCTAAACCCCAAAACCCTAAACCCTAAAACCCTAAACCCTAAAACCCTAAAACCCCAAACCCTAAACTACCCTAAAACCCAAAGTATCCCAGGCCCTAAAGTCCTGTCATTAACGAAGAGGGCCGCTCGCCGCCTTCGCCTCTGAGCTCGCCTTCGGCTTCGGAGAAGGCTTCCTTCGCAGGATTGAAGTAGGGGGCCCTTATGGGGGTTTAGGAATATATGGAAGCTGTCCTGAAAAGTCCGCAAATCAAAACCTATGGATTCTATTAAACTTTGCTATAATCAGGAACTTGGGGATACAGGGGGCCCCGATGACCAGAGTAAGGCTTTGGGGCATCAAGCAGTATGGCAAAAGGAGGTACTGTAGAAGCCTGAATAACTAGACTAGGGTTTTAGGGTATATTGTGCTGTTACTATAATAAGGAAACCCCCAAATAGTAGAGGTAATTATTAAGGCCCCTATGTATACTGTAGTAAGGGGATACTACCAGTAGCAACTTATTCACCTCGATGCTGTCAGAGGTACCGGCTCGAGGAAAGAGGCATCAGTCATTGGAGGGGGCGCGGTTCTGGGTTTAGGGCTCTGGGTGTGGAGTTTATAGGGTTTCCTTTTGGAATTTCGGGTTCTGGGTTTAGGACTAAAGGAAAATCCCTTTCAAAACGTACTTGTTGTAACTCTTGTGGTGATCCAGGAACCAGAGGGGACCCTGATCTGCTGAACCGCCCCACTGGTGATCTCTTGTCCATGTTGGTGGGTCCACTCTCAGAAGCCTCCCAGGCGGGTATCGGATCGCTGTCTCGGGAGAACGACATACGAGTCTAGACCCCAAACTCAAAACCCTGAAAACATAATTTTCTTACAAAGACCAATAATTACGCCTGAACCCGCAACGGCAACAGCTGGAAGCGGGTCTCCTTGTTTTCTGTCTCGCGGCTGTTGGTTCGGACTCCTGGGAGAAGCTTTTGGAGATTCAAGATCCTCAAGTATGTAGTAGGATCTTGGAGAGGCAATCTCGCGGCAGGCAAGCTTGAAGATTCATAGTGCCGATGGCAGCTGCTGCTCCTGCTTCTGCTGCGGGCTGCTGGGGTGCTGGTGCTAGCGGTGCTGCTGCGACTACAAAAATTAAATGAAACTGCTGCTGCTGCTCCCAATGTCTCCTACTGCAGGTGTTTCTGCTACAACCATGGCGACGACAACCGCCACCACCGCCACCACCACCGGCACCAGCACCACCGGCACCAGCACCAGCGACAGCACCAGCGCCAGCACCAGCAAGACCACGACAGCCACCACACCCAAAGAACAATTTTCAGAACGATTCCTGGTCTTCGTCATTGTAGCTTTAAGCAGCAGAGGTAAAGTCGAGCCAGAAAGTGTTCACGCAGAGTTTGGCATCAAAGCTACTGTAGCTCACTCATGCCCACTCCAATCTTGGGCTACTGAGGAAGGGCATATATTTGCCTCAATTTGTTAGACCCCGAACTTGCTGCAACCTGGCCTTCCAGACAAAGACCGACGATTCCAACCTACTGTACGCACCTTTTTGCGAACCTTAGGGCTTTGCTGGTTTGTTAACCATGGCTTCTTTTTGCAGCCTGGTGTCAACAGTTCTTCTGTTGGAAGACCTGAGTACATCCGGCGGTCTGGCGCTGCTCAACCCTTAACCCATACTAAACCCTTCTCTGCCCTAAACCCTAAACCCTAAACCCTACACCCTAAACCCTAAACCCTAAACCCTAAACCCTAAACCGTGTGGGTTGCATACGAGAGGAGACTGAAGGAGTGGATTTCCAAATGAGGCTGGCACGTGGGTTGGCCCAAAATCATGCCAGCAACGCAGCATCGTCGGAAACATCCCTCACACAATCATGACATGAGGATCCTAATTCCAAAACTCGGCCGAAACCTCGCAACCCCACAGCCCAACCTTTTCCAACATGCCAATTGAGCATGATTAATAATTAATACAATGCTGATTCTACATGAGCGCTATTCGCTATTGTTACAAATACATTGAGTTGTGTTGTTACTGCGCATGAATACCCCCCTAAAGCCTAAATCCTAAACCACTAAACCCTAAGTCCCTAAAACTGTAAACCCAAAATCCTAAACCACTAAACCCTAAGTCCCTAAAACTGTAAACCCAAAATCCTAAACCACTAAACCCAAAGTCATTGAAACTGTAAACCCAAAATCCTAAACCACTAAACCCTAAGTCCCTGAAACTATAAACCCAAAATCCTCTGGGCCTGGATCCTCATCCGTGCAGCAGAAGCGCCGACCCTTGCGCCCTCGGCGCGCGGCGAGGAGCGCGGTGCGCCACCCTCTGGAAGCCTCCAGTCTTGAGAGTATGAGGAGCAGCGATAATGATCACGATGATAATTAGAATATATTCGAAAAGTGATAACTTAAAACAATAAGAATACTAAGAACAAGACTTCAAATATGAATAAAGGATAATAAGAATAAGAACGGGAGCAAGAATAATAACAATAATAGCTATAAGAACAATCATACTAATGCTATTGCTAAGATCACATATTCCGAAGAACGTACAAACATGTCAAACATCCTATGCATCGGAGCTTGTCACTGAGTCATGAACATGATGGCAATACGGAACAGCGCCAGTACGAAGTACTATCCGAAGGACAAAAGCAGAAGACGTACATGTCAATGATCCTTTCTAGTTACACCACACCTACCACACATCCTAGTGCAGGTCATAGCCCTAGCTGTGCTAACTCAAACATTGATGCCGGCATTGTAACCGCCACCGCAAAAACGTCATGAGTGCTATAGCGTGAGACCCAAAACCCTATGTAATCCTAGATTAAACCTCCAAATCTGAAAATCGAAACCCAAACCCCTGAGCCAGAAACCTAACATCTGAGATGCGGAACACACTGAGACCCTGGCTTGGCTGGCTTCTGTTGTCCTGAAGGACGTCCGCCTGTCTCAGGCTCCGTTGAGAAGTCAAGCTGCACGGCAGGGTACGGTTTAGGAGTTTAGGGTTTGGACAGCCGAATGCAGAGATTGGAAAAGGCTTTGGCAGATGCTCTATATGGGACTACATAAGGCAAGAGAGAACCGTGACAACCAGCGTTCAGGACTCCCAGATTATCCTGCTGCGGCCTCCTCATCAGAACACCGGCCACCAAAACCGTGGCGGCAGCCGCAAACGCCGACGG
The DNA here is from genome assembly GCA_905221635.1 of Symbiodinium sp. CCMP2456. NCBI lineage: Eukaryota > Dinophyceae > Suessiales > Symbiodiniaceae > Symbiodinium > Symbiodinium sp. CCMP2456. The sequence goes on along the minus strand of CAJNDV010034564.1, from coordinate 107,092 downwards.
CATGCCTGGATCTAGGAACGAAGCATTCCGGCTGTGTCCATTGAGAACATCGCCTCGTAGCAGTGCGAATATAGCATGTGGCAACTACTCTAGCACATACTCCTGACACGGATGGGTTGGTCCCAACATGCATGCTTGGGATTGTGGGCCTGAGTGCAGGCTGCTGATGGCCTGACACACGCCAGAAGCATGAAGGGGCACGCATGTTGATAAGGCGTTGATACGAGTGAATCCTAATTTGGCGGACTTCCTAGCCACACCTACGACTCCAGAATCAACGAGACAGATAACTTGTGTGGCCATTTGATAGAACTCCACACCCTCGATAGTTTCCGAAAACACCTTCGAGTAGCCTCAATCCGTGCCTTTCCTCCGACGGACCCCGAATAGAGATCACTAATTCTCTGACGCCCCGTATAATGCCCCACAGCCCGATTTTTCATAGACACTGTTTTTTGGACATACATACATACGCACATACACATGTACATATGTAAATACAGTACATACATACACAGTGTAAGTATACGCCCATGTACGCGTACATGTACAAGTACAGGCACCATGTACACGTCCAGATACATGTACATGATTGCGTAGACATAGACATAGGCATAGGAATACACATCACATACACATACAGCTACATATGCACCCGCACCTACACCTACACCTTCTCAAGTGCACATACACAGGCATACAGACAGACAAAAGGAAAGGCAGACATGCCTGCATACATACATACATAC
>CAJNDV010034564.1:82009-95987 GCA_905221635.1 Symbiodinium sp. CCMP2456 | reverse complement strand
GGGTTTAGGGCTGAGGGTTCAGGGGGCTGAGGGTTGTGAAATGGGCTACGGCTGCGGGTTCAGGGCTTAGGTCTAGAGTTTCGGGATGTTGGCTTCACGCAGGATCTGGGGTTCAAAGGGCCACGGAGGGCGTCTAAGCTCCTTGTGGGTTTTGCTGCGCCTGGGCCTTCGAGATATTTTTGGGCTTGATGTGCAGACCCATCTTGGCACATAATCCTGAGCTCTAAAGCCATACATTCCTATGACTACGCTAAGCAACCTGAACTCCAAACCACCCCCCCCCAAAAAAAAAAAAAACGTAGAATGGAACTTCAAGGGCTCAAGCTTCAACCGAAGCCCTGAAGTCCTAAAGTCTCTAGGCCCTACAGAGCTTGCTGAAGAAGGAACTCTATAGGCTGTAGAGTCTTTAGAGCTTTAGGAAGAAGGAACTCAGAGGCCCATTGGGCCGCAGGATAGAAACATCGAAACCCCTTTTAGGGTTTAGGGTTTTTGGGCTTTAGGGTTTTGGGGCTTCAGGGTTTCGGGTTTAGGGGGACCCGGTGCTACGATTCAAGCTGTGTGTCGATGAGTTTCCGAAGCTTAGCTCGGAGCTCCCTTCATCTTAGGGTTTGGGATTCGCGGGACCCTTGGGGATCTGGACCCTCTCAATAAGGTCCCTTTTGAGGGAGCCATGAATGGGGGTAAGAAGGGTCCCCTCTAAGGGGTCTCCCTAATACTACCTAGGACATCTGAGTGCAGGTGTCACTCTGTTGAATTTAGAACTGCGTCGATCAGAGTACACACTCTTAGCATCAGAACCCCACCGAAACCCAAGAATCCTTACACCAGCAAGCAAGCTTCACTGACGCAATCCGGTGTTCGTCAGGCCTCCAGCTTGCGATGCTCCTGCAGATGAGTAGTAGCCTTGCACATCAGCACATCACGAAGGGGCTGGGCCCCTGGGCTTCGGAGCAAAGCTCGCACAGGAGAACATTCCCGTGAAACTCCTTCACCACCAGATCCTAAACCCCAGAATCCATACGAAACACTGATGAGACCTTGTACCAACCTATTGCACTAGTATAGAACCCTGATAGAACTGCAAAACTAACTGCTAAGCCAAACCAGCTCTAAAATTCATAAAACACTACTTTAGACTCACCCCCCTTGTGGCCTCCAGCGGGACGGCCTTTGCCACCTCCCAAGCGTTCGGATCGGGTTCGAAGCTTCCCTGATGTCCACTTAGGAGTCTCAGAAGGTACAGGCCCCTCAAGTGCAACGTGGGAGAATTGAGGCTTTAGGGTCAGTTTATGGAAATCCTGAAGGTTGGGACAACCCTTTGAAGGACCCTGATTTTCAGGAGGGTTAGGGTTAAGGGTTCAGGGTATAGGGCCGTTTAGAGCTTGGGGTTAGATTGTGATCAAGTCAGGCCATCACGTGGCGCAGACTAACAAGATTATATATATATATATATACCCGACGCCCTAATCCTAAACTCTAAACCCTACCAAGTCACCGAAGTGCTAGGCCCTAAACCCTCCACCCGCCTACTTGGAGGATCATGGGACTTAGTAAGTAAGGTTATAAGTCCCCTAAATGGGGTTATATGTATAGTTACCCCATGATCCTTTAAGTAAACCTTATGAAGTCGCCGAAATGCCAGGTTTCCAGGGCCTGGCTGCACCGCCGCTTTCGCCTCCGCAGAAACCTCGGAAGGGCCGGCACCGACCTGCTTTTTCATGGGCGGTTTAGGGTTTAGGGTTTAGGGTTTAGGGGTTTGGGGTTTAGGGTTTAGAGTTTAGGGTTTAGGGTTTGGGATTTAGGGTTCTAGGGTCTGGGGGTCTTAGGGTTTAGGGTGGCTGAGGGTTTACCTAAACCTAGATATTTCGGGGGTCCAGGTAGAGTTTAGAGGGTCTGGGGGCTATAGGGTTTCAAATGGGTTAGGGTTCGGGGTGTAGGGTGTATTTTGGGTTTCGGCTTTATTCGTGGAGTGTAGGGCTTCTATGAGGGTTTGCCATGGAACGGATCATAAGGGTTCTAGAAGGGCTCTATAAACCGTAAACCCTAAACCTAACAGGTCGAGTGCTTAGCAGGGGCAGGCTCAAGGCTTACGGTGAGCCGGTGTCGGGTTTGGGTTCAAGGCTGCGGGTTGACGGTCGAGGTTGAGGGTTGGATGGGGGTTTCTTAATTGTGAAGTGTAGGGATTTCGGCAATCGGGAGTCGGGCTTGGGTAGAGGTATGGAGCGTGAGGTTCGTGGGGCTCGTTCGCTACATGACGCTTTTCGATCACGGCTTCCTCCTCAGAGTGTAGACATTAGCTTGTTTTTCTGGATGCGGAGTTGTTAGTTTCCCCCATCACCAGAACCATAAATCACAAGCAAGAGGAGACAATCGAAGGACAACACAAGTCAACATCCTCGACGGTTAGCAACTGGCTCTGTAGCTTCCTGTGGCAAGTTCAAGATGACTAAACTAAACCCTCGCAGGGACCTGACAAAATAGAGTAGGATTTGGGGCATATGATAGTTTAGTTATGTTTAGTTATAATAGGGAACCCGAAGGAAATATGGATCATCACTGAGGACCCTATATTATTGTGGAGGCTCGACCCAAACGTCACAGCTCGAACCTGCTTCTGGAGCATGCGCAGCGACATGGCGGCGAGTTTGTCTGGGTTTTGCCCCCTAGACCCTAGGTGCTCGATGCCACTTCATGCTTCGGATGAGCTTTGCAGGTACTTGTTATGAAGTTCTTGAATCAACAGCTCAATCGTCCGATCCTGCACTCCACATGTCGGGCGATCATGTCTGAATCATGCCTGGTGAAGCGAAACTAGCAAACATGATGCGGGCGGCTGAAGACAGTGCTCAGCGTCGCGAACCCGAGGCCGGCTAGTTCTAGCTACCAAAAATGATATTATAGTATAGTATATTATATTATACCAAAGCATATCATCTTAGAGTATATTCTACTATATTATTTACAGCATGGTATAGCATATCATTGTACAGAAAAACACGCGGTTCACACTCGCGTCGCTGGCCTCTTCTGCAGGCTCGAAGCTTCCCCAAGTTTAAGTCAAGATGAAGGCAAACGGACGCTGCTCGAGAAGGGGATGGTTTAGGGTAGGGTTTAGGTTTAGGGTTTATAGGGTTTAGGGTATGGGGTTTAGGGCTTGGGGTTTAGGGTTTGGGGTTTAGAGTTTGGGGTTTAGAGTTTCGGGGAATTTGGGGTAGGGAACACTACATATCAGGGAAGCTTCTATTTAGATTTTGCCATAGCTGCACACAAAAGCCGCCTTCCCGAAAAGTCCCAACACCAGCGAAGTGCCCAGGGGACGACCAGCCTCCTACGGTTACACCCAAAAGGGACGATCCAGGATCCGATCCTTCCCGCACAAGGCGCCCGCTGCAAGCACCAACAAGAGGAACCCAAGCATCGAAGGTGCTAGATGTCTATAGCTTGCGCCATGTAACTGTTGCGGCGGTTCCTGAGGGCATCTTTTGCAATCGGAATCTGCATGAAGCCAAACAGTGAAGAATCAAGAAGTCCTGTCAGCTTGCAAGCTCGGCACGGGCTTTTTCGATACCCAGCATGGCTTCTGGGCTCCCGTAGGAGTGAGAAAGCTATACGTCCAAGTAGTGCACATTCAAAACCAAAGAGCTGGCTAAGTAGTTCCCCAACAGGGACCAGGAAGGTGCTATGCAGATGGGTTTAGCAGAATCGGGCTGGGGGCTGATGGGACTAGTGACATAGTGGAGTGTTTAGAGGGTTTTTGGGGGGTTCAGGGCCGCCGCAAGCTGAAATCCGCTTCGACGCTCTAGCCTGCGCCTGCCCAATGTTTCACTTCAGAGTACGCCGGACAAAATGATTCTGCACAGCTGAGCTGTGGGGCTCAGCTGTAGATCACACTCTCTGTGATATGCTGACTTCTCATTCCGCAGCCTGGCACAAGTCAGCCAGGAGTCAGCGGCTGCCAAGCTTCTACCGTTTAGCTTTTCCACCTGCCTGGCTTGCATGGCGTCAGATACTTCTGAGAGTCACAGCCCAACCTCCCCACCACCGGAGACCCCTGCATGCACAAGAGTAGAAACAGATGCAAAGTGGCTTTCACGAGCCAGCAGGTTTCAGGGAATACCCAAATCCCCGAAACCTTTGCTTCGGTTTGCAAGGCAAATCCTACTGGAGGACATCTTAAACCTACCGGCTGGCTCACATACAGCTTGCGGAAGTGACTGCACATGTGTGTGTGTGTGTGCGCGTGTATGTATGTGTGTATGTATGTATGTATGCATGTAGGTATATATGCATGCATCTATGTGACATGTCATATACAGCTATCCGGTAAAGGTAGGTAGATGGATTGATAGATGGATAGATAGATAGATAGATAGATAGATAGACAGAGAGACAGGCAGATAGATTGATAGATAGATAGGTCGATAGATAGATAGATAGATAGATAGATAGATAGACGGGCAGTAGATAGATAGGTAGGTAGATAGATGGGTAAATAGGCAGGTAGGTAGACAGGTAGATAGACAGATAGAGTCCTCTGAAGACTATCGGGCTTTCTATGCAGTGTCAGTACGGCATGATACACGAATACCGAAGCAGGTATTCCCAGTCTGCAAGACGTGTATGTTCAACGTAAATACCTTCTCGCGGAGAGCTGCAATACCTTCTAAAGGCCTTGTACAACCTTCACTTCATGTTTCACCTGAAGCCTCAAGGGTATGCTTAACGGCTAGGGGGAGCATTCAGCGATTTGTGACTTCCGGACAATCAAGGGCCCATAACTGGGCACTTTTCGGGTCTAGGGCCATCTAATTCAGAATCCGCCTTACCAGCATAATTAAGGTACTCCCGATTTAGACAGCCCCCTACGAGGAGGACTACGATGCTCTTGGTCTGACGTCTATTTTGGAAACTCCCAGTCATGTCGACCAAGCCCGCACAACAGGTGCTCACGCGCTTCCACACAATGATTAGAATAGGGTTTTGGGGTATAGTATAGTAAGAACAATAAGACGAACCTGAAGGAACAGCATTAATTATTCAGGCTCCTATACCTGTATTTCATTCTGGGAAATTCCCGGGGACCTGCCTTGATGACTTGATTCACCAAAGCCGCGCCCAGCTGGGCCTTCGTTCTGTCCCACTCCGTGTCCTGCTGGCTCCACGACTCCAAGATGTTTGTATGCCTACAAGACTACACCCCAATCGGGTTCAACAAGTTCTGGTATAAGGGTATGAGATTCGAGGTTCCGAGCTGGAGAACTTGTGTGCTAGAGCTTAGAATTTGTAAGTTGGTTTGTGGAGCTTCTTGCGGTTTTGGTGTTCGTGAAGCCCAGTCTTATTCTCGGTGTATGCGGACCGCATTCTGCGCATGAATCCTAGCAGTTTTCGTAAGTGACGAGGCTGCACAAGCTTTCAAGACCAAACCTCAATACAGACCCCCTTAAACTCTGCAGCTAACTTACCCACGACTCCAGCCCTACGTCTGAGAATCACCGGAACATTCTCGATTAACTTATGTTGCGATGATGGCTTCGCTGATTCATGTCGGAATGCACATGATGACTCACCCCCAGACCCACATGTCCCTGATAATAATCATTCGCATCATCATCTGCATCATCATCATCATCATCATCATCATCATCACATGTGTGGGTATTCATCTGGTGTTGCTATTGGTTGCTAGTGGTTCGTATTCTTTATTACTGCAACAGCTTTCTATCATTATCCATCTTCGTCATCATCTTTCAAGAAACCCTAAACCCTAAACCCTAAACCCCGCGAGACGATTCCTTCGGGGATGCCATGAGCTCGGAGAGGACTTGCGCCGCCCGGTCCTTCTGAAGTCTCGGGCGCCAGTTTCAAGCTTAGGGCTTAGGGCTTCGGATTAAGAGCGTCGTTCCTCCGGTATACCCTAAACCCTAAACCCTAAACCCTAAACCCTAGGTTTAGGATGGTTTAGAACTTAAGGGTGTACAGTGTCGGATTTACAGTCTGAGCAAACTGGTTTCAACACTTCAGCCGGAAAAGAAGGCTGTCGATTTGGGGGTTTTCTGGGTTTAGGTCCATGACGAGGGAGGAGCAGATGTAAGCAGCTTTGACGAAGATGTGGCATGCCATCACAGCAACGGAACCATCGCAAAAGTAAACACAACCAGAATACCACGCCACGACACTGCTGCTGCCTTTGGTGCGCTGCTGCTACTCGAGGTTGTCGAAACACAGATGACAGCATTGAAGATCAAGATAACAAGAACGATAACCACATCTTCATGACGTCAAGTGCAACAGTATCAGTCGGAACCAGCAGCCCCAACTCCGACTTCCTGTCCGTAAAGCTGAAACGGCTGAAACGCCAATGTCAAGCAATTCTAGGCTCCTTGTCGAGGGCCGATGTAGGCACGATCTCGACTCCTGCGACCTGCCAGAGGGTTGGTGCTTTTGTTGTGATATAGATAGGTAAAATACGGTGTATATACTTGCTTATTATAGCACATACAATATGTAATGAATTATAAACACACTAGTGATCGTAACAACGCCCTCAGCTGCCACAGTAAGAACAGTATCAATCAGACGAAGGGGAAACGCACCCGGAAGCAAATAAAAACTGGGACCATCGCTGGAGGAACGGAGGAGGGGGGGGACTGGGAACAGCTTAGGACCAGCATCACCAGCATCATCACCAGCATCACCAGCGTTCAGATGCTGCTTCGGCCGCGCACTGGGTTATCATTCCATGCTTCTGCGATTCTTTGTCGTAGCCGGAAGCTTTGGATTTTCTGGCCTTAAAAAGAAGCCAAGGAGCGAAGCTTGGATGATTCCGATCGACTCATCTCAAGCGGTTTCCGATAAAGAGAAGGCGAGGACATGATAACTTAGATAAGGTGCGAGTAACACTCTGACACTCGAAGGACTCCCAAAACCTAAACCCCAGAACCCGACCCAAGCAGATAGAGACCTGCTTGAAGCCAGACCCAATTTAGGGTTTAGGGTTTAGGGTTTAGGGTTAGACCCAACTAAAACCAAAATCCAGCAACCCAGATACCAGAACCCTCGCTGAGGGATCGGTGTCTCTGATTAGCCTGGCACATGAAGCTACATTATATATTCGCCTCAGCCCGGCCAAAGCGGTCAGAGGTTCCCGCAGAGATTCCCTGTTTCTCCACCTCCTAATCCCCTCCCCAGTGACCCACCCCGCTTAGCCGGCCCCCCCTCCCCCACCCCCCCGCCGCACTTCCCTCGTCTCTTCCTTGCGGCGGGGCTAGTTTACAGCACTCGTGAAGCTGATTCCAAAGCCTGGGAATTCTGAAGCTGTGTCTTGTACTTTGTACTTCGCCGCAAAGCATGATTCCCCTTCCAACATATGGGAGGTTGCATACGAGACCAGTGAGAAGTGTGATACGATTGTTATAGTAGCGTCTATGGGGTAATGCAGGGAATGTGCCATTCACGTGCGATAATTGCTCAGAGACTCAGCATGAAAACCAACACTGACATTCAACAAACATTCTGAAGCAAATGCGCTCGTTCACTCAAGACCTCACCTGTGTGACCTACCTGTTGCATTCCGAAACCATGCATCTGCTTAAGCAAAGCCGGGCAGAGGCGGACGGCGCGAAGCATCTAAACTTATGCATTATAATCACTACCTGTAGTCTCCCTTGTAGTTCCTTTTTTTGGTTTAACCAATTATATATTAAGGAGTTTATAAGGTATCCCCAAAAAGGAACTACAATGGAGACTAAAGGTACGTATTATTCACTAAATGCTTTATATTACATATTACAGACAGAACTACCCAGAATGGCGTAGAAAGTCCCTTCATACGACACACGCCTCGGCAGTGCAGCAACCCGAGGCATCAGTCGGCTGGTTGAAGAAGAGGAAGCCGTCCGAGATGAAGTAGTCCTGTTATATGGGTACCCATAGGCCCCATAGTAGTTCCTTTTTGGGATTACCTTATAGGATTCTAAATATGAACCCCAAACAGGAACTACTATGGGGTGTATGAGTAGTTCTCGTAGTAGGGTTTAATTAGGAGTTGAGGTTGAGCTAAGCACCTTACGGCTACGGGTAGGGTGAAGTTCGAGATCTCTGGGCCTGAGAACCTGGGCTGCCAGGATCGACAGCAGACTGTGAACTTGGCGACGCCGAGACATGGAAGAAAGGGTTTAGGGCTTAGGGTTGATAATGAGACTACTCGAAAACAGCAACGTGAATACTGAATTCGGCGGAGCTTGAAATCGGCAAATGTTCGTGCTCGCTTCTGTTTTTTAGCACCTGTGGTGGCTACCGCGATGGTTTGAGCAAGGTGCCCGGAAAAGATCTTGAGTTGCTCTACGAGCCCATGAATGTTCAAGAATAAACTCTCGTGACTTCCCTGGCCACGGATTTTGCTTGTGGTGAGGAGCGCTTAGGGTTCAGAACTCCTGGGGATACGAGAGCCCTTGTCGCGAGTCCTTTGTCTCGGAGCCATCCCTCACGTTGATCACCCCCGCTTTGAGCTGGGACACGATCAAGGAGTGGTTGTTGGTGACGGTGAAGACGCCCTGCGCTGCACTGCTGGCACCGGAGACGACCACCAACCAGCCCCAGGACAGAACGCCTGATGCACTGACAAGCAGACCAAAAACAAGTGAACGCCACTGACAGGTCGTGCAGCCTTGATCAATGCAGACTGCAGCTCCAACCGGCAACATTCATCATGCACACACACACAGACACTCTCTCTCAATGTATACGTGCATACATACATCCATGTATACGCACAGACACAGATGGTTGTATGAGCTAAGAATAATACGAAGGTTAAGTGACGACCAACTTCCCACCTTTCAGTCGCACACATTCGCATGCGTGCGTTGCCAACGTCTTAGTTTCCAGCCTCCGTTCCCGGCACCGTCACACTATCCACAGGCTTCTTGATGAAGATGGCCTCGTCCAGGCATTTAGGATTTAGGGTTTAGGGTGTACCCTCACACTACACGCTACGGAAGGCCCTCACTACAGACCTGGAGGTCATGAACCTCAAACCATGTGCATGCTGACGTGTCGGACCGAGGACAGAAACTCCATGCCCAAATCCCGGAAACCTAAACCCTAAGCCCTAAACTTGTGGGAATTTCGGCTGTTATCCCAGGATAAGTCTGAATTTTTTCTCTATCCTTTGAAGCGTACAGTAGCCGTTTGCTGGCCACCGCGTGATGATGGACCAAGGACTGTTGAAGATGTAGGGTTGAAGGTGTGCAGTGTTGAGAACGCCCGGCATGAACCTTCTGTTCTGCTGCTGCCCAACTCGGGCGGCAGAAGATCGACGCAAAGCCGTAAGGGCTCCGACGCAATCCACACTGAAGATGACTACGATAATCGGAGAGCATGTGGACAGAATTTTGTCGTTGTAACACTCAGGGTGAAGGCTGCGCGGGGATCAATTGCTTGTGTATTGGATGGTGCTGCCACGTTCATTCGCAGGCGTTTTGCGATTATGGGCCTCCCCGGGGGACGTGAGCGTCAGCAGCAGCCGGTTGGTCACACCTCAGCTGAACCACTTCTCCAGATGGGAGTTTCAGAAAATCAGGGTACCTTATTTTGGGGTCCTTATAATACGGATCCTATTATTTAGGGTGCTATATTAGGGTCCCCTATTTTCGGAAACCTCCAGATCCCTGCAACATAATGTGAACCCACGCACACACAAACATACCGTAGCATGAGCATCAATAAAAGCCATCTCGGCACCAAAAACAGCAGTTGTTGAGGTCAGGAAAAGGGAAGTGCTGGCAATGAACCTCTGCATTCATGTCTGGGCCCAAAATCTCTTATAGCACTGCTCCTGGTAACTACTGTGAAACCTTGAACTACAAACGCCCCAAACTCCTCGATCCTAATATATATATATATGTATATATATATATATATACATATATATATATATATATATACGGTTATACATACACATATACACATACGCACATACATGGTAAACTCATAAGCCAACATGCATGTGCACGTGTGTGTGTGTGTGTTTGTGTTTATGTTTGTGTTTGTGTTTGTGTGTGTGTTTGTGTTTGTGTGTGTATAACGACATGTTTACATACTTATATATACATGCATACATACATACATACATACATACATACATACATACATGCGTACGTACATACATACATACATACATGCATGCATGCCTGCATGCATGCATACATACATATATGTATAGAGATATATGTATATAAAGAGTATAAATATGTATGCAACTTTATGCGTGCACACCAAAGATAAATCAAAGAGTATACAGACTCGTAAATAGAACATGAGTAACACATAACTAACATGTACAATATAGACAAACAAACAGTAAGTACATACATCTACTTCAATGTACACACACAAACATGTGTATGTAGGTATATACAGATATGTGTACTCGTGTGTGGCTGTATACACATATACAAATACATATATATATATATACATACACATGTATGTATGCATGCATGCATGCATGCATGCATGCATGCATGCATGTATGTGTGAGAACCACAATTCAATTATGTTTCCCCCTAGGCCCTCAAAGGCGAAAGATCGAGGTCGCAGCCGGTAGCCTCGCTCGCGAAGCGAAGGAAACGTGCGGTTCGCAGGGCCATGAGGAGCGGACTGCCAGGATTTAAGAGCATAGGGGGTACTATGTAGGGGTCTAATATTTTTGGGATGTGGAGGGTTTAGGGCGGGCTTAGGGTTAAGGGATGTTGAGGGTTTAGGATTACAATTTAAGGGATGCTGAGGGTTTAGGGTCAGGGGTTTAGGATGTAGGATTTGGGAGCGCAGAGGTACATGAGGCATTAATAGTCAGATGGGGGCTTTGGAGTGCATCATACGATACTTGTGTGAGGGAATGTACGGGAATACTGTCAATATTTTTAACCCCGGAACTGCGGGGACGAGCACACTAGCAGTGGCACTGTATGGGGATAAGGGTACTATAGAAGGTGCTGCAAGGATGAAGGTTTGGTTTAGGGATTACGTGTAGAACGTAGGGTTTGAAGGACTTACGAGGGGACATACCTTGTACTTCTACAGACCCCTTATAGAAGCTGCTTGAATTGAAGATGTGGGGTAGCTGGTGGTTTGGGGTCTTCGGGCTCGGCCTGGCAAGAAAGCCAAGTTAAAGGAAACTACAGGTGGGGAGCTTAGGGTACATAGGGCTTCTATAAGGCTTCTATAAGGTGTACAGACCTTCTAGAAGGCTCCTAGAACCGTAACTACCCACCTGAAAATGTCCTAGACCAAGAACCTCGATGTGCAAGGCCTAAACCCTAAACCCCAAACCCTAAACCCTAAACCCTAAACCCTAAACCTAAACCCTAAACCCTAAACCCTAAACCGTCGGGGGTTTGCAACCGAAGGCCTGGAGTCTCATTTGCTCCCCAAACCCCTTGCTGGCACTTCGTCCTTTGTGATGCTTTACGCTTCATCAATCTCGCGTTGGAACTCCTAGTGACATACATATACACTTTCGGAAGTCCAAAATTTCGGGATTTCCGGCTTCAAAAGAACCCGCCGACCCTAAAGCTATTCGCAAACCCTGATAGGGCTTACGGCCTATAGGCCCTGTACTGTACCTCTCTCTGCCATCTGGTTTGGCCTCTAAGCTATAATGAAACGGCCCTTCACAATACCTTTCAGGAACCCTTCCCTAAACCCTAAACCCTAAACCCTCAGCTCTAAACCCTAAACCTCGAAGGTGGCATCTGCCTTGCCTTTGGTACGGAGCTGCTCCGTCGCAGAGCTAAAAAATGTCCCTAAAGCGGAAGGCAGCTGATCCGCGCTTGAGACGCAATGGGCCAGACAAAGCAACATGAGGTGTCTCGGCTGATCCGGGTTCTTGCCGAGATACACATATGCATACCTCTGGGATTTGTTTTCCTGAAGTTCTTGAAAAAGAATGCTGGGGTTTGGGCGGCACCCGGACACAACCACAAAGCTTCATCTTCAGAGAAGCCCTGCATAGACCTGTTCAGTGTCTCTTGAACTTTGGGCCCGAATGCTCAGCCCTTCACTTCAAAACCCAGTGCTCTGGCTATGTAGGCCACATGATCTGTTAAACTTTAGGGTTTATGGTTTAGGGTCTGTTAAACTGTCAAAGGTAGGGTTTAGAAGTTTATTTCATAAACCTGCAAGGCTTCGGAGGGTCTGGTGCAGGAAGATGTCGCTTCAGGGTACAGCGCAGAGATCTGACAGGATCTCTAAACCCTGAATCCTCGACGACGTAAGCAATCGAGGTCGAACCCCTCTGCAGTTTTGCGCAGCATCTTCGGCATGTTCTGAGAAACAGGACCTTGCTACACGTAAGGAGAAAGCGGTATCCACATCCTGGCATCCAAGCTCTCACGTACCCACCGGAGCCGAGAGGGATAATGCAAAAATATAATCTAGTATATGCGGTAATTATTAGCGTATACTGTAAATATAGTATGTAAAAGCATGCTACAGTATATTGTGGTAACTATTATAGTATATTTTAAGTACATCTTGGTATCTTCTAGTATGTTACAGTATATTACAACTTGTAAGATAAATTTTAATTTCTCTCGGCAGGCACAGAGCGTTCACAGGCCCTGTCGGGTTGCACCGCGCACCTTCGATCTCGGGGAGTTGTACACTGGAGCCTTCTGGGCCGGAAGGTTAAAATAGTATGTTGTAGTATATTATAGTATATTATAGTACATCACAAGTATATTGTAGTATATTGTAGTATAGTGTAGTGCGCTAGAGTCAATTATAGTATGTTGTCGTATATTATAAGTTAGGCAGTTGAAGTGTTGACAAAGGTCGGTCTGCAGATGAGCGGGGTGGGGTTTGGGCGCAGTGTTGGTAATCTCGGTGGCTTCTTCCTAAACCCGAAACCCTGAACCCTAAAAACCCTAAACCCTCTAAACCCTCAACCCTCTAAGCCCTATAAACCCTAAACCCTCTAAACCCTATAAGCCTCTAAACCCCCTAAACCCTATAAACCCTAAAGCGAACTCGGAGTCGGAGATTCGAGATCAGGAGATCGGCCCAAACTCCCAAAGTCTTCGAATCCGAAGCTGCTGTCAACAGCAACTTTAGGGGTTCAGGGTTTAGGGTTTTTAGCTGAAGATCGCATGATTCTACTGAAGAAACGGCTTCTTGAACCAAGGTTTTTGGGATGTCCTTGTAGGATCTCAATTCCTACTACTTGGGCTAGGGCTAGGGTACTGCACCATACACAGTCAACTTCACCCAGTAGGTCCGCTGGGCACCACACCCTTTCGAGCATCTCGTTTCGGACCGTGAGGTCGACACCGCCCTTTCCGAGCGGCCGGATGGATGTGTGTAAGGGTACCACAACTTCATATGTGTAAACAAAAAAGGAAGAATAAGTGTATACATCTGCGTCTATACGCAGCATATGCACGTCTGTCGCTCTGTCTGTCTCTGCCTGCCTCCGTTTGCGTCTTTCTGTGTCTGTCTGTCTCTTGCGCTCTCTGTCTGTATGTTCCTTCCGCCTGTCTGTCTCTGTCCGTCTGTCTGTCTCTATCTGTCTCTGTCTGTCTCTCTGTCTGTCTGTCTCTGTCTGTTTGTCTGTCTGTATGTCTGTCTGTCTGTCTGTCCGTCGGTCTGTCTGTCTGTCTGTCTGTCTGTCTGTCTGTCTGTCTGTCTGTCTCTCTCTCTTTCTCTCTCTCCTGGGCATGGGGGACGGTCAAGTCCCCCGGGCATCATGCCCACCCAACTTTTTGTCGGGACCAGGGGAGTGAAAGTCGAGTGTAAATCACCTGAAGGCTATAGCCATAAAGTCTACGATAACGAAAGAAGGTGGCTGTCTGTCTCTCTCTGTCTCTCACTGTCTCTCTCTGTCTCTCTCTCTGTCTCTCTCCTTCTGTCTCTCTCTGTCTGACTCTGTCTCTCTATGTCTCTCTCTGTCTCTTTCTTTCATTGGGCATAGGGGACGTTT
>CAJNDV010034564.1:60422-73081 GCA_905221635.1 Symbiodinium sp. CCMP2456 | reverse complement strand
GGGTTTAGGGTTTAGGGGTGATGATACGGTTCAGAGCGTCCTGCGCTTAGGTTTTTTGCTGTGGTGAAGACTGTATAGTAGGGGTTTAGGGCGTTGTGCGGTCTGTCTCTCTCTCTGTGTGTGTGTTTGTGTTCTCGTGGCTTTTCTTGGATCTTTGGCAAGCACTTCAAACTGGCGCGAGAATCGCCGATGTAAAAGCCTGAAGCCTGCACCCTCGAGGCCTTGAACCCTAAATTCTTCATGCCCATCTATTGGAGGTACTTACTGGTTGTCGCAGCACCCCTCATCGTCTGCGCTGGGCCGTCGGCAGATTTCTTCCGCTCGCCCTGGAGCAGGAAACGCTCGCTGACAGGCTCGAACCTATCGTAGGCGTACCTGAACGGGCAGTAGATGGAGGTGGGCAGGTACTGCCAGTATGATTCCTGCCTAGTGGGTTCAGTCAGTTTGGACACATAATTTGCACCATTTCGCGTAATGAGGATGACCTATTGCCATTTGCAGGGTGGTATATAGAAAAGGACTTAGAGGCTATAGAGTCTCATGTTTGCAACAGTGGCGATCGTAGTCAAAGGGTACAGAAGAGAAGAGTGATGACAGTGACAACGAAGGAGCCACCAAAGCTACAATCAGAATACGATGCCGGGAAATACTAGCAACAACAAGCTGACCTTCCAATTGTGGCGGCGACAACGAATATTTTTTGGACATCTATGATGCTAGTATTCATTAGAGCATTGGAATCGCGCGCGATAGCCACCGTCGCAGGAGAAGCCCACAGAGAGCACTACAACTGTAGGTGCTCTATATTACTCTACAGTACCAGTAATGCTGAACCTTGGGGCACCAAACTTGCTCCCGAGTCCGCTTCTCGAGCCAGATCACGATGCATCGCTCCTGATAACAAAATGCACAGAAGCATCGAAATCCTGTTTTGACGGTATAAGTGGCCCTGTAAGAGTAAGAGCGATTCCACCATAGACACGAGCGAGTTGATGATTTATTGATCTTATCTTGTGGACCCCTGCCTTGTACTCCCCTTCGTCCAGTTGGAAGTACCTCACAACCGACAACAACACTTCCGGCTTCTGCACATTCACAGTTCAAAACAATTTGAGATTGCATTGTGTTGATTATTACGCTATGCGTCTGACTGTGAATATCAATTTCGATGATGCGTAGGACGGGGCTTCGAACAGATCATGCAGTGAATTAAGTACACTTCACCATGAATTGGAAATCTCAACCAACACCCTCGCAATGCAAGCAAGGCTGTTGCCACTGTCAAACACTGGCATGATCACTAGTTCCCGAAACCACTGCGACATACTGCGACCATGCTGACCAATACCATAGAGACTCCAGCCACTGTGACGGTGCCAACGTACACAAGCTGGTACGAAGACAACGACGACGATGCAACCGCCACAACTACCGTCATCGCCATAACCATCACTCTCACCACCAGCGACCTGTACCACCACAACCTCCCTCCCCCTCCGCCTCTGCCTGCACCACCACCGCCACAACTTGGTGCCACTCTACGATTGGACTAAATCCGCAGCTACCAGGGCTGCTACAGTTATGATGCGGCGAAGGTCACGAGGACGACGAACTATTCTCAGCCCCTGTGATGCCTCTTTTTACCACCATACGGTGGATGGAGCAAATCTTGCGCCACCCAGATGCTGACTCATGGCACTGCCAATCACCAGGTTCCCACACCCCCTGTTTTGTATCGACGATAGTAGTTTGCCAAACGGCTGGTGCAAGATTATTGTCACTGGAACCCACGGCCCTTCCAAGGACTGGACATTAATGTTAAACGTGGGGCGCCTGGTACTCTCGTTGTTGGTCTATTTAAGCTGGTGCAAGATTTCCTCCATCCACAGTAACATTACGGCTCGAATCCCAAACACCTCAAAGACTTGCAGCCCTGAAAGCAAGACCGTGCAAGAGACTCACTCAACCCTAAACCCTAAACCCTAAACCCTAAACCCTAAACCCTAAAGCGCCATCCCCAGGAGCACGAGTCGGTTACGTCGACTTCGTAGAGGAGCTGGCGGGGCAATGGAACATGTCATCTAAGGACTTTAGGAGGGACCCCTAATAGGGACCCTTAATCCCATTACTTTGAATAACCATTGTATAGTCCTTATATACCCCTTATATAGCCAGGTAGTCTCCCTTTTAACCCCAATAACCTACAAGTGTCCCTATTAAGGGTCCCTCCTAAAGCCCTTAGATGTCAGAACTCCCGGAATCCGAGAGAAATTCTCAAACGGCGAGCAGTAATATCTGGTGCCATCCAGGAAGTAGTCTTATGGGTCCAAGATAGCCTGAGTTGATAAGGGCGAGAGACACATGCACACGACATACCGTAGCCAAGACGAACTTGAAATTACTACACTTAGCGCTCATCAGGCGGTCTGTTCGCTCGTCTGACCCCGCCTTGTCGTTGATAACCAACCCGCCCTTCTCATCGACCAGCCCAGCCCTGGAGACCAGATTTCACGATCATGGTTTAGGGTTTTAGTTAAGAAGAATCCCAGAAAGTTGCATCGTGGGCCAAGGAGGATTAGTGCTAGGATGCCTTATCCTTTACCTCAAGGGCACGAGGATAAGATAATCATGCTCCAACTTTCTCGGCTTCTGCTGCAGGGTTTAGGATTAGGGTTTCGAGTTTAGGGTTTAGCGTGTAGGATTTGGGTTTCGGGCTTATGGGTTTAGTATTAGGGTTTCGGGTTCAGGGTATGAGGGTGCACTTAGATAGCATGTTGCGAAGACAAACATCATGATCATAGCAACGATGAGACTTTGTAAGTAGTGGTGTGAATACACTGGTTGCAAAAGAACGATGCGTCGCCGTCGGCGGGCGTGGCGTAGAAGTAGTGAAGTAGTAACGGTACTGGTTCTACAGCAAGAACTGGTCCGATAAGCAAAACCAGTACAACTACTGTGGCTATCTTGACTGCGCCCCTGCTGATGCTCCTGCTCCTTGTCAGTCCTAGTCCTACCCCTACTCCTTCTTCATGGGTACCGCATGATCTTGATGGTGCCCATCTCAGATGACCAATGCTTGAGCAACGCAAGTAGATGCAAGTAGAACTTCTCAGACGGAAAGCTTCAGGACCCGAGCCCTCAAGCTCCCAGCCCTGAAGGGCTAAACTCACAACCTAAAGGGCTATGCGACTTGGCGAAACTGAGGCAGCGGCTTCAAGACGCCATTTCGACAGTCGAAGATAACGTCCTTGTCGAATCTAAATCAATTTAGGCTTTGACTGCTGTACATTATACATCATAAAACTATCTAAACAAACAGATAGATGGAATAGATAGATAGATCGATCGATAGATCGAAAGATCGATAGGTCGATAGATCGAAAGATAGCTAGCTAGCTAGCTAGCTAGCTAGGTAAGTAAGTAGGTAAGTAGTTAAGTAGGTAGGTAAGTAGGTAGGTAGATAGATAAACAGATAGATAGATAAATAGATGAATAGATACATAGATAGATAGATGGATAGATAGATAGAAAATAAATAGATAGATAGATAAATGTCTTCTAAGATGCTTCGGAAGCGAGGCACAGCTCGATGGCAGAAGAAGCCCTCCCATGAGCGAATACGATCATACGATAGTAATGTAAACTATAAATTACTAGAGTTTGCTATGCTGTAATACTATAACAGAATTAAATATGGTTAATATGATCGCTTGAATAGAGTTTACTATACTATAAACAGTTCAGAGAATATGATTAGTAGGATCGCCTCCATATGTTAATAGAGTTTGCTATACTATAACAGATTTAACGAATATGATTAATATGATGGCCTCGGCTTGCTCTGACACTCGTGGACGCACACCAGAAGCATCCATACTGCCAGGGCCTCTGAATTTAGGTCGCATGCAGCATCCATCTAGCCGACATGCCTGCTTCTTCACGTCGTCAGCAATCGGGATGTAGATGATTACCGCCTGGCATGCCGCATGCAGTGCATGCAGCTCAAGACGGAAATCCATGGGCGGGCCGTCACAGTCAAGATCCATGCACGACGAGACATCAATGCATACGTAGTTATTCCACACGTGCCGGACAAGGGCAAGAAGGTCACGGAATTCTGTCCCAAATCCCCCCACGAATAGTCGTGAACTCAGCTTAAACGCGAAAATGAAATCTGCATCACTGGGGCTCAACAGCCCGAGTCTTCGACATGAGCCCACGTCCGGCCTCTGTGCACTTTGACAGAGTCCAATAGTATCCTTGTGCCACGCGATGCATCATGTTGTATATCAATGAGCTTTTCGATGTGTAGCTCAAAACGTGAACCGCTTCTCGAAGCGACATGCTACAATACACCGTTTGAACTCCTAACGGTCGGAGCATGCGGAGGGGCGGCTCGGAGGTTCTTGCAGCCGTACTTCAGATCGAGGTCAAGCCCTTTTCCACCGCAAAGGTTTAGAGTTTAGTCGGTTTAGCCCTAAACCCTATAAACCCTAAACCCTACACCCGTTCGAGGCTCCCGCCGGTCGCGTGGATGGGGTAGCCTTCCAGGCTGAGATCGCGCCGGAAGGCGTTCAGGCCAACGCTGGCACCGATGCTTCGCCTTCTGTGCGGGCTAAGGGTTTTGGGGCTTAGGATTGTGGTTTGGGGTATTCTACAGACTCAGATAAAGCACTGGGGGTGGTACTCCAAAGCAGCCGGTTGGCGAAAACAGTCAAGGAATAATTTACAGCGAATGTCGTGTCTGCAGTCTTCTGGAACTGGAGCTCAGCTAACGCACCAGGTATAATTTATGACTTATGACACAGAATTTTGCGCAGAGTGCTGAGTCAATTGCCCAACAGCCCCACATACCTGCACCTCCCTCCCCCCTACGATTCGGTCAGTCAACACCATTGCAACAACCAACCAGAGCAAGACATCGCATACTAAATAGTAACAGAACGGGCAGTGCTAGTGATTAACGACAATGATAAGAACCAGAGTGCCAACAATGCAAAAAAACCTACTCATATCAACCGTAGCACGAATATATACTACTAACTTAGGGTTTAGGATTTAAGGTTTAGGGAATATCAATGTTAATACTAACAGGTGGAGGTCAACTCTGCCGACCTCCTCGGCCTGCGGCTGCCTGACGAAGCCGCGCCGGCGACGAGGCAGGCGACTGCCGGTGGGAGGAGGGAAGACTGGCCTGCAAGTTGAACACGGCTTAAAGATGCTTAAAGCATTAAAGGCGGGTCGGGGTTTGGGGTTCAGGGATCCGAGTTTAGGAGTTTAGGGTTTCGGGTTCAGGGTTTAGGGTTTCGGTTGGGCAATTGGTCGTGTAGCATGACGGTGATGAGAGAGCAGTAATTTATTCAGCAGGATAGTGGCAGGACGGAGCAGTAGCAGGTGCAGCAGCCGCAACGGTAGTTCTACCATCACTAGTAGCAGTACTTACTAGTACTGGTTCTAGCACCGTTGCTAGCAGCAGCAGAAGACCGGGTACTAGGAGTAGCAGCAGTAGCAGCAGCAGCAGCAGGAGTAGCATTAGTAGTAGTAGTAGTAGTAGTAGTAGGAGGAGGAGGAGGAGGAGGAGGAAAAACTTGCAGGGCTGGTCGACCTGTACTGGCAGAAACAAATTGCAATGAGCGGTAACAACAACAGTGCAGTCTCACGACAATTTCCAAAGCAACAACAACAGCAGCAATAACTGAACCGCACTAATAGACACGATAGTGCCCAGAACGGACGCAATAGTAACGATTCTGAGAAGTTAAGTGATGATGAAACCAAGGTTAGGACTAGCAGTGCTGGAGGACTCGGCCCACATTTTTTGGCTGCTCGCCTTTTCAGTCTGTCGTCAAGCAATTGCGGGCAAGAAGCTGTTTATCTCGGCGCGGCTTGTTGAGTTTCCCCATGTCCCTGCAGGTCTTGCCTGAGTCGGACCATAGAGAAGGAGCTCTAAGAGCACATGTGGCAACTCATATAGGGGCCTGAATAATTAGAATAGAGTGTGGGGGTATAATATACCATAACTACAATAATAGGAACCCCCAAAATCCTGTTCTAATTGTTAAGGCCCCTACATTAGCTGTCATAGACAAAGGAACTGGTTTCCCTATTCAACCTGAAAGTTCTCTCAGGCCACACAATATCTAAACGTGTGGATCTGGGCCCACATACATGCCATACTGGGCCTATACCTGCTCGATATGCATAGAGGCATACTGTGTACGTAAGAAGCAGTATATGCACATGAGAGAGAGAGACAGAGAGAGAGAGAGACAGAGACAGCGCGAGACAGAGAGAGAGCGAGAGAGCGAGCGAGAGAGAGAGAGAGAGAGCCATCACAGTCTACTACAAGTCACATGGAGTCGACGCTGAGGCCGGCACGGGTCTTTGCGGCGCACTCGCCTCGCGAGGTCCTTGGGATGAACGAAAAGTGGCCGCGAGAAAAGTCACCAAATAACAGAATGACTGGGGTGTGGTGCTAAGTTTGGGAAATTCAGTGCTGGAGGATTTTTTTTTAATGCACTAGCCCCCTTTCTCTCGCTGGAGGTTTAGGGTCTGCGGCTTAGGGTTTGGGGCTTCAGCTCGCAAGTAGCGCAAGTGGCTCTTTGAAAAGGCTAGCTTTCAAATGGTGTACGACTACCTGCTGAGACGGCGACCAGGCACGGGGACAAATGATGCCATTGTCCCACATGCGCCCTTGGAGAGGCACACGCCTGTTTGAAGCGAGGAGACACGAAACGTGGAGAAATGCAACAACTCCAGACTATAGCATGTATGTGTATGTGTATATATACATATATAACATGTAAGGCATAGGCAAGCATACATGTATGCAAACATACATACATAAGTTACATACAGACAGACAGACAGACAGACAGACAGACAGACAGACAGACAGACAGACAGACAGACCGACGGACAGACAGACAGACGGACGGACGGACGGACGGACAGACATACAGACAGACAGACAGACAGACAGACAGACAGACAGACAGACAGACGGACAGACAGACATGCGGAAAAAATAAAATGCACGTGCACAGTGCATACATTGCATGCAATACACCATGTTACATCATGGCGCTGCAATACTACAGCACATTCCAACACAACACACCGCACTACACCACATTACACCGCTTTAGAAAACATTACCTTGCTATCTGTGCATATATAAAGTAGTCCTTCTTCGTGTATTGCACAGGCACACAGACAGAGTCGTCCATCTGTATGTGCGTATATGCATGTATGCACATACATATCTGCAAGTGTATGTATGTGTATATGTATATGTGTGGATGTATATGTGAGAACACGTATATGTGAGAACATGTATATGTGAGCCACATGTCCTGATATATAGTACTTGCATGTTAATGTACACATATACCTAAGCATTCATAAAGGTACAATATATATGTATATATATATACATAGTATATATTTAGGCATTTATGTTTATACGTGTACTCTTTTTGACATTTGCACCTTCGTAGACTTGTGCATCGATTATCCTATATCTTGTCAGGACCTGCGATATCGCATTCTACGCTTCAGTGACCTTTTCTGCATGTCAGCTTATGGGCTGTTGAATCTCGCAAACTGCATCGCTACAGTAGCTAGAAGGAGTTCGATTGGGGAGAAAACGAGTCACTACGGTTCCATCAGGACCAACTAATAAATAGATAGTCGAAGCCGGTTATACCCCAAATCCCAAACGATCAACCCCAAACTCAAACTGCACTAGAACCAGTCATTTCTTTCGTCTCGCGCGAAGGGGGTCTGCTCCTTTGAGCTGGCAGGAGCCGGCGGCACAACGCCTGTTGCATGAATGCATTCACGAACCGATGCCAGGGAACTAATCTTCATGTTCAAACTCATATGATAAGGACAATGCTGGTCGTTGCGATAAAATGGATGAGACTCTTGCTACAAGTCCTCTCAGCAAGCTTTAAGTCAGACTCGCATAGTTCTGGAATGATATGCTAGGTCTCTTAGGTGCAGCTTCTGCAAAACACAAAGCAAACTCGCTCTATGCACCACAAAATGTCGAAAACTCCAATGCCTTATACCTAAGACTAAAACCAAGATACACAAAATAATTATGCAACCACGACACTTGGCTGACTTCTGAACCCTCCCAAAAGTTAAACTTTTAGCCTGCTTATTGCAGGTTCATACAAGACCCCGAAAAGTTCAAGTCCTATCAGCCAACCAGACGAACGCGAAGAACACCTGCACATAGTCATACGCCAAGCAACATGCATCCTCGCCGAGATTCCGAATACCCTTGAGACTCCCTCGCGCGGAAGTCCCTTAGATCTCTAGAATACCTAACGCCGCCTCCGTGTAATTCCGCTGCGGGTGCACCGCAGCGTCGTAGCGCCCGCGGCTGCGAAGCTCCGGTGGAGACTCGAGGAAAGCCTATGGTAGCTCAGGAGAGCTGCAGCGATCGTAGATGATGTCAGCGTATGCCACATTGTGGAATCTGTTGGCACGCAGCTCGTCTTACTTCGTAAACATGCGTGTCACCATGTCACCGAAACGGACAAATCTTGCGTAGTTGCATCATACATGTTATCTTGCCGAAGTTGTAAAACTTCGGATATGCCTGGCAATTAATAATCAGACTCTAGACTGAGTTGTCCTAGTTGCAAGAAGCCGCTGCGCACGACGCAGAAATGTAGCTAGGTAGCAGCAGCAGTGGCAATAGTTTCTGTGGCGAAATCGATGCGCAGAGGCAGAGGCACTGGACAACCTCGACATACAGCATCTTTCTTGGCGCACTGGTTAAATATACTACCGCAATCGCCAGAAGAACAACAGCAAAAACAGCAACAACAATCACAAGCAGATTCCCAGCATAGTAAAAAAAACAACGGTAACGAGCGACTACTGAAGACAAACAATGTAGCTAGCTCAACCCTGGAAACGCCCAGAACAACCTACAGGCCTAAGCCCCTAAACCGAGCTAAACCCTGAACCTAAAAACCACTCAAAGCCAAAGGCCTAGAACCCCACACCTCGAAACCTTAAACCCCCCAAAAACTCCCAGACCCAAGAGCTCTAAACCCGGAAGCCCTGCCCCTGCCTCCGTCAGCAACGGCTGCAACGTCTCGGTCACCCGAAGCGCCTGGCGAAGCTTCACCGAAGCTGCTTCCAGCAAGAGGGCCGGCGGTTCGCGGTTTCAGGATTCAGGGTTTAGGGGCTTTGGGGTTTGGGGGGTTCGGGTGTGCGGATCGAAGTTTAGGTGACTGGGGCTACGGAATGCTAGGGGTTTGAGACTCAAGGGTTGGGGGTTAAGGGGATTGAGTTTAGGGTGTACGGTTTCGGGTAGATGGTGCTAGAAAGGTGAAGCCACAGAAGCATACAACCAAAGTCCAAAGCTCCAAAAACGGCTAGGGCTCAAACCCCAAACCAGGCACTGAAATCTGAACCTTTTCTCCAGATCGTCTTTGGATGCTTGTAATGAACAAGGACCTGCCCAGCGGGGGTTGAAGGCTCTAGGGTTGGAGGTCTATGTTGAGGTGCGAACACGCGCCTCATTCAGGTACTTCTCGACCTTCTTGTAGGCCTTCAGAAATCATTAAAATCATCGTTGGGAGGTTATGGCTTTCGAGTTAAAGGGCTGCTCGCTGCCCGAAATAGCAAAACACTACCGGCGAAAGCTCGGCTGCGATGGACAAATACGGCTGACGTCAGGAGTGCACTGCAGCAAGACTAGATGGGGATTATCCAGGGGCAAGTTTAGACACTTCTATGCTAAAGCTAGATAGGGGCTTCCAAAAGATCACTGTCTGATATAGACAACACGAGATCATGGAAACTCCTCAACTGTACATGCTACTCAACCGCAAGACCTTGAGGCCTCAAAACTGAAAACAAAAAACGCTGACTAGCTAATTTCCGCAAGACCCGCGCATGCTGTAACTCCTATACGAGGGGTGTGGAGCGCGTGTGGAATGAGCTTAGTGATGCGAGTTTCCGGTTTCCTAAGGTCTAACTTCCTAAGGTTGAAAGGTGGTTCTGATCTTATATTCTAGATTACGTATTGATTGTTGTAGTCTCTTCTTTTGTATCAACCATATCACATTACGCTTTGTCTTGTTAGTTTTCACTGCCTCCAAAAATTGTTATGTTGTATTTCATTAGGGTTCGTTACATTCTGTACAGTAAACTATATTATGTCATTTCCTGCTGTGTTATAATATTAAACTGTACTGTCTTGTATTGTACTACATGCAATTTTTGATATGTTATACCAGACTATGCTATATTACGTTCTAGTTTGTTCTACTGTAGTATGTTTATTCCTTTATGTAACATGTACCTTAAATTAGTCTACTATGTTCTATTACATTATGTTGTAACATGTTTTACTGTGTTGCATTATATAATATTCTATAGCAATGTATTGTATTGCATTATGCTTTAATTGTGCGGTAGGGGTTTCCAGGGTGGGCACGAAGCTGCCAAGGTCTGGACAACGTTTCGTTCCATGTGCGATGCCTCTGTACGGCTAAGGGCGTATACGGGTTTCCACGGAGCTACTGCCTGATCCCAGATGCAGGCGTTGGGGGCTGAGCAAGATCGCAGACGGCAGCACGGTCAACTTCCGAAGTCCGAACATCGAAGCTCTGAGCAATGTCCGTAATCGCCATGGACCTGCTGTAACACTGGATGGGCCCTTTTAGGGTAGTTTGGACCTCTGCATGCTGAGCCGACTATCGCCGAGACCCACACCCCTGCATGCTCAGACCGCTAGAGCCTCAGGGAAAAGCCGGCGCATGACCTTCAGGGGTAGACCTCCACCTGACAGTCAGGGAATTTTTCCGACATGAAAACAGTTTCGGGTGTAGAGCCTACCTATAGTCTCCATTGTAGTTCCTTTTTCGGGATACCTTATAAAACCCTTCCTATATAATTGGTTAAACCAAAAACAGGAACTACAATGGAGACTACAGGTAGGGTTCAGAATTTCTCGTGAAGCCCAAACTTCTTTGCTCCTTGGTCGAGGTATGTGCTACCAATGCTCTTGGTCTGCAACGAACCGCCCTGAAGCCAAAACAGATGGAACCATAGCTAAACTTTAAAACCCTATAATAGACCCTAAAGGAACCATAGCTAAACTACAAACCCTATGATAGACCCTAAGGGAACCATAGCTAAACTATAAACCCTATTATAGACTCTAAAGGAACCATAGCTAAACTATAAACCCTATTATAGACCCTAAAGCCCTTGACCCCTGACCCCTACACGTCAACCTGCTTTGGCCATACCCCGCGGAAGGTTTCGTCTGGTCGTGTCTCGAAGATCAGGGCTTCTGTTAGTAGAGGCCACTACAGTGCAAGGCTGGGTGTGTAACTGGGTTGTACTTTTGGGGCCCTGAAAAGTATTCATGAATAGGTACCTCCACAGAAATCATAAGGGGAATTTTAAAGTTTTCCAAACTGCCACCTATGTAAGGAGAAACCACACTGTTCCTGGATGTGCCCTTGGTATACCTTGTTGCAAGCATAGTCCCTTGCTGAAGCACACCATCCTAAGTCTCGAGCCAAAACCTAACTCACGAACCCCGAAGCAAAAACCCGAAGAAAAAACACCCAAAAGTATACTCCAACAAGATGTTATCTCCCTTGGCTTTGTTGGCATTGTCCGGGGATCCAAGAAAGCCTAGAAGCAAATGCCTCGACCCAGCACTCTGAACCTTACTCAGCGTGCAGCGTATACATCCGAGGCCTTTATGGTACTGCAAGATGACGCCCGCCGAACGTGAGCTCATCAAAGCTGGAACCGGGTCCTTCGCGCAGAGGCCGTCAGGCTTCGGGGTCGAGGTTCAGAGCCTAGGCTTGGGCTTTCGGGTTCGAGGTTCGGAGTCTAATGCTAAGGCTTCAGGTCTAGGTTTGTTAGGCTAGGGGCCGGAGTCGGCTTGGGCTTTCGGCCCTGAATCCCAGCTGTAGACAGCATTGGTTCAGGAGATTCTCAGTGCACGATGATGGATATAGGGGCCTTAATAAGGTCCACTATACTATAACTATCATAAGGAACCCCCCAAATAGTATAGGTAATTGTTTAGGCCCCTATTCTAAACGGTTCACCGTATACTATTTTGGGGGCTCCTCATTATATTGTAGTATAAAGGGCCTTCTGGGAAAGGGTTTTAGGCTTGAATTCCACTGAAGTTCCAGCGGGCCGTTCAAGGTTTGGGGCGGGTTTTGGGGCATGTTATACTATAACTATAATAAGGAATCCCCAAAATAGTATAGGGTAATTGTCTAGGCTTCTATATTATGCACCTTACGAGGATGATGCGTGTCACGCTTGACGCCGACAGGTAGTCCTCAGGATCGCTGCTGTTATTGCCACTACCCGTATCATCACATAAACTGCGGTAGCCATATTGACACTGCACTAACTGTTGCTAGTTAGTGTGTTCACTTTCACTACGGTTGCGATACTGACACCGCAATAAACTTTGCTGATGCTGTTCACTCTCACTTCTGTTGCTGTTCGTCGTCGCCGTCGCCGTAGTACTTGTGGAAGTAGTCGTGAACGATCGCAATCGTAGTGCAGTGGTAGTAGTAGCATTAGCAGTAGCAGTAGCAGTGGCAGTGGCAGTGGCAGTGGCAGTCGCAGTCGCACTCGCAGTCGCA
>CAJNDV010034564.1:45300-57112 GCA_905221635.1 Symbiodinium sp. CCMP2456 | reverse complement strand
ATATATATATATATATGTACATAGGCATAGGTATATATACATATATACACATATTGCAGACATGCACAGACACATACATATGCACGTACGCATACACATACACATACATATACACATACACATACACATACATATAGATGCGCATGTACATGTACACGTACATACCCGTATACATATAGATGCATATGTATATACTGTAGATAAAGATTATACGGATACCGACACGGACACTGATACAAATACGTCCAGATACAGATGAAGACACATATAGATATACCTATACCTGTTCATACCGATACGCACATACGCACACACACACACATGCATGCATGCATGCATGCTTACATACATACATTGATTGCAACTCTCTGCTAAACGGGAAGACACACACACACACACGCGCGGCTGCCAAAAGCCCGAGTCAATCACACCCACCAGAAAGTTGAATGTCCTAGAGTCATGCAGCAGAAATCTAGTCGTGAATTTAGGATTGCAAATTGGAGGCTTTGGTCTGGGGTTGCCTATCATCAGCGCACAAACCCAAAACCCAACCCAGCCCTCGACTCTGAGCCCTTGCTCCGTTTCTTTTGCAGCCCAAAGTTCCACTGGAGGGCGGCCGCCAAGGCATTCGCACCGCCCTTGGAACCCCCGCAAAGGATGAGCCGCTCCTGATCTCAGGGCTTACGCAGTAGGGTCGCAGTGGTTTAGGGTTTAGGGTTTAGGGTAGTAGCAGCAAGTGGCAAGAATAGTCGTTCGAGTAGGGGCACGGCAGCAGCTGCAGCAGCAGCACAGTCTGCTCACATGATTTCCCTTGTGAAGAACGGCCTGAGCAGAAAGGGCGAGCTCTCGACATACCAAAACACAAAGCTGAATGTCTCAATGAGTCTCATTCCTTGGAGCATTGCTGCTGAGTCTCGAATGGCTTTCCCCCATTGGCCTGCCACGCACAGCTCGACGACACCGACAGGTTAGGTGGCACTTGCAACACTGATGGAACCATCAACACCCCTGTGCATGGAGAGTGTTGGGCCTACTGGAGTTACAAAGCAGGCAAGACTCCACATGCCACAGTTCTGCATGTGGGTAGTCCTCTAAATTAGGGTCCCTTTTAGGTCCCCAATATAGTACGGCACTCTTATAAAACGTGGCTGACCTCCCCATACTAAGCGCTTAACCCTAAAAGCACTAAATCGCTAAACCTTAAAATCCAAAACCTCCATCCATCGGCCCAAGCTCAAGCTTCCAATCGAAACGCCTCCAGGATCGCTTCCAGGAGGAAAGGGGCGTCCGCCTTCGAATTCTTACGGTTATTGTCAGGGTCATTAGGAGAGGTACTGCATGGGTTACCGGGTACTGGAAGGGCTACTATAATGGATTATTCTGCGGGTTTCAGTAACACTGTCTAGAGTCAGAAGATGAGCTAGGAGTTCAGTGTGCTGCTGCAGCAGGCTCTCAGCTGGAAGAAGAATGTCAAGCAGTAGAAATGTCTCGGTCTCGGAGCCAGCCTCAGCAGTACTCCAAAAGCCGCTGTGGACGAGGAGCACTCCTTCGCAAGGCCCGGGTTCAAAACTGACTGACACATGCACACCCGAGGTTTGCAGCTCCTCGCCAGGCTGGCACATCGATGCGGCGAAGGGACAGGTTGCCTTGGTTCTGCGGTCTTTTGGTGTGCTGCTACGTGTTGCTGGGCATGGAGAAGAGCGTAGGCTTCTTGAGAACTATCACTGCTCCCCCCCCCCTCATAAGCCCCATGCAATAACCGTAACCGCCTGACCCCCAAACAACAGCCTCTGCCACGCATTGCCACGCAGGGGCTTTACAGAACGGCAACCCTAAACAAACTCTTACAGACCCCGTCAAGAACCCCCCTACTGTAGCCAACCCTTAAAGAAGTTTTAGGGAAACCCCAAACACAATCCCCGTTCTGCCACCAGGCGGCTGTTCTCGGTCCAGTCGAGCATCGTCTCGGAGCCCCGGAAGACCACGAAGCAGCAGCCCGAGGTGTTCTTGAGCACTGCCCACCTTAGAGAAACACCCTGAAGCCAAGGGGCTTTTGGGCTTCAAGGTTTGATGCTGAATATTTTGGGGCTTCGGGTTTCAGGGTCTGAGACTAGGTTCACATCAAACCTTACACCTGAAGGGTTTCGGGCTTCGGGCTTCTAGGGTCTATTGTTGCTGGCTTTATTGGGGTGTCGGGCTTCTGGGGACAATGGCTTCGGTGCCAGTGACGCGTCGTTTCGGGCTTGGTCTGGGTTTGGGATATAAGGGAGGTGAGTGGGATTTTAAGTCTAGCCGGTTGGGCTCTTGAGCATGTAGCACAGGCGGGCGCGAACATGATTGGAGACAGGCCTCGCTAGTCTTGTACTCCAAGCATATCAGGCCATAGGGTGTAGATACCGTTCTTGCTAAGTAGACCGTCGGTTTCAGAATGAAGTTTGGATGAGGCTTATGTCTACGGGAGATTGGATCTCGCGACAATAAGCTTTGATAAATTTATGGAAGTTCCGGAGGCAATTCCCAGAGAAGCTGGTGGTCGCACAAACCAGGCCAACTCAATGAAACTGCTGGGCTCAGACTGCCGGAACTCTTCCCTATAAAGCAGATGCAAGGGAAGCAATTCGACCAACCCAACACCCTGGACATGCTTCTCCCAGAACCCAAAACCCTTCTAGACTCCTGTAAAATCCTCTTGGAACCCTTCTACAACCTTCAAGAACAAAAAGCCCCAGACTCTCACAAAACCCTCATGGAACCCTTATCAAATTCCTGCAAAATTTGGCCCCCCCAAATCCTATGGTCAAAACTCCGGGCCAGCAGCTGCAGGTTGATTCCATGATGCTGCTCGGGAGTCTGGACCCGGACCAGCTCAAGGCCTGTCTTATCGTGGATTAGCATTTAAGGTTTAGGGTTTAGGATTTTTGGTTTTTTTTTTGGGGGGGGTTCGGGGGGTTTCAGGTTTAGGGTTTAGGGTTTAGGGGATTAGCTTTGTTATGCATAGGGGCCCCCCCTATGAGCCTGTCTTTGAATATACTGAGGCAACTCAAATGTCAAAGGCCAACCCCGGCTGGGTATAGGAATTATATCCCACGTGCAGGTTTGAACAAGGTTTTTGCTATCGGTTTGCGTTACTGGGTGTTTGCACTTTGGTTTGGGTCTGGGGGGATTTCACCCGTGTGTGGGGTTGGGGTCTGGGCCGCAGAGATAGTTAAAGGATCATGGGGAATTAGTAAGTTGGGTTATAACTAAGGTAACTATACATATAGCCCCATTCAGGGGACTTATAACCTGACTTACTAAGTCCCATGATCCTCCAAGTACGGGTCTCGCAGGGCAACGAGGCAGATGCTCCGGAACCTTGGCCTTTGTGATTCCCGGCTCAAGCTGGGCGACCCGAAGCCCGAAAGCCTTGAAACCTTACGAGTGGGCGAGAGAAAGAGTTCGGTATTCCTGTTCGGGGGTCCTTATAATTAGGATCCGACTACTCAGAGTTCTCTATCAGGGTCCCCTAACTCCCTGACTTTCTGGAAGTCGAATAGTCGGGGGCCTGGAATTGGCATGGTTTCCGGCGATGGCTCGTAGATCCACTCGGAAAGTGCCTTGGTCATGCCCCGGGTTCTCAGGAAATGAGGGGGCCTAATTATCTATAGGATGTTACACCCAAAGTAAGAAGCCAGAATTTAAAGAGCCTCTATATCATAGGATCAACGACTCAAAGGATCCAGAAACCTCCGGGCCAGAAACGCACAGCGCAGACCTTCGTTTGCCTCACCTCGACCTCCCAAGTCCCGTATTGGCTTAGGGTCTGTAGGGTGACACCCTATTCAGCCACAGCATTCGGCTTTGCAAACACTACGCGAAACCCACAAATCGAAAGATCCCCAGCATCATCAGGACCCCCTAAGCAATGTACCTAAGCAATGTACCCCCCCCATCTGGGTAGTCCTCTAAATTAGGGTCCCTTTTAGGTCCCCAATATAGTACGGCACTCTTATAAAAGGGGCCCTAAAAAGGGACCCATAATTTAGAGAACTGCTCATTTAGAGAAGAGGAAGCTTCAAGAAACTGTGCTCAGTCCCGGCGTCCGCACAAGCCAGGTCCAGCGGCAGCTGGACCGTACTCATACTGGCCATCAGCCCTGGATGACACAGAGGCCTTTTGATATTTTTCTTGGGGGGTGCCTTCTTTACGCGTTCTTGTAAGGCTCTACATCATGGTTCCTGATTTTCTGAAACTCCCATTTCATAGTTGTGCAGAAGCACTGGGGTATTGCCATAGGAGTTTAAAACAATTTCAGAACTAATGCGAGTACCTAAAGGCAATACTGGGCATGTATGAGCATGATGATCAGCGGAGAGGACGGTCATCAGTGATACCGACAACTGGTGGTGGACCTGCGTATCCTATCTCTCACCACGTTCGGGCTAGACTATCTGACTATCTCCCAACGGGCACGGCTAGGGCGGCAGAATCAAGTAATCGGTTTACAGCGAGCCGAGATGATTTCATGGAGTTGTAGGTCTTGGAACGCAGCACTGCCTCGAATTGTGGTCATTCGTTGCGGAAGCTCCACGATCTTACCCTTGACGACCTGCGAAAGGTCAGCTTCGGGAATCGTTATGATGCGAACGGCAAGCAATGTGATGGGCAGGAAGCACAAGGTGGTAGTCCTGGTGAGACTTGAACGACCACTGTAGTTCCCACTACTGTTCTCGCGCAATGTTTGTGAGCCTTGGCGCTTCTGCAAACTAGACAATAAAGCCAATGCCATCATTGCTTCGAGCGCAGAAGTCTCGTCTAGTGCTATTCAGCGGTTCCCACAGCTAATGCTAAGCGGCGCCCTCCTTTTCAACAAACAGCCTCCGAGCGACAAAATGTTCAGATTCGTTGGGTTCGCTCCTAATGGTGAGATCTAAACCCCGGGGAAATCTTGCAATCGTAACGCTTGTGTTTTACAAGCTTTGTGGGGCATGTGTCGTAAGGATATCACTTTTCCTCCACAAACAGCTACCCCTAGATGCTAATCCCGTGAAGCCACGGTGATGCAGGCACAACAATAACTGTAGCCACGCTATTGTCGGCAATACCAATAGTTACCTGAAACCTAACACCATCACTTTCCTACCATGTTTACAGCATGTTGCGACTGTTGCAGTACTTATAATACATATAAATATACATATATGTATATACATATACGGATATATTACATTATATTATATTTTTTATGTTATATTATGTTTATTGTATTGTTATACTTAAGCGGCACGCACCTCCTCCACTAAACAAAGCCCAGCTGCAGGTCCCAACCTCCGGTGCTGGGATCGTCAGGTTTGGTGCTGAAGCTGGAGGACTGCGGCTTGAGTTTCGGGTACTTAAAGGATCATGGGACTTAGTAGGTAGGGTTATAACTAAGGCAACTATACATATAACCCCATCTAAGGGGACGTATAACCTTACTTACTGAGTCCCATGATCCTCCAAGTATGGAATCCTAAAGAGAAACGTGCGACTTAGCTTTCAAGCTTCTATAGTATTCCATGGTATTTGGGAGTGAAAAATTCCTACAAGTACAAACTTTACGTTGCACACCGTCCATCTGGTTCGTGCACACCAATCACAAGAAAATCCGAAGTCGCGGGGTCCGAGATTACCAGAAAACAAGGCACCTGTCGGCCGTGTGTGATTCTTGCTTCTGCCCACGAGCTGGTGGAACACAGCTGTTCTGTCTGCATTCTAGACCCGGCCACGGAGACCAAAAGAACGAGCCGCGTGCAAAAACGAGCGCTCCTCTGCGCAGCCCTAAACCTTAGAGCCTATAAATCCCAGACACCCTACGAACCATGAACCCGTTAGGCCCTGAGCCTTAGCACCTAAAGCCTATACAACCCACAAGCCCTAAACTGTTTAGCCTAAACCAATAAAGACTGCAAGCCCAAAGCCCAAAAAACCTTAAAGCCTCCAAAAAACCTCCTCAACAAAACTGCACTCCTTGCTAAAGAATGGCACAGCCAGCTGGCGCTCTGTGGCAGGACGGGCCTGTTCAGCAGTCAGGGCTTATATAAGGGTTTCAATGTGTTGGAGCTCAAGGGGCTCAGGGTTAAGTGCGGGGTTTAGGATTGGATTGTGTTGGGGCTTAGGGTTAAGTTAGGGGTTGAGGATTGGATTTGGAGTACGTAAGGCTTTTGGGCTCTGGGATTTGAGTTTTTGTGGGCTTCCGGGGTCTTCGGATGCAGCGCCGTGTCGGCTGTTCGTTTCGGGGCGGTTGCAGCTGTGCCTTTGGGCAATTCAAAACTCGGGATCGACAGTGTGACACGAGAACCACTTGAACATTGAAGTCGGTTTAGGGTTTAGGGTTTAGGGTAGGGTTGATCGGCTTGCTCTTCTTGGCCATATCCTGGATTGCGGTGCTCACGAGAATTATGCCCTGAAGCCCCAAATTAGACCCCTGCAGTCCGAAAGTTTCAGGGTTCAGAGGTCTTTGGCGTTCAGAGTCTCAGCTCAGGGGGTCAGGTCTTTCAGCTCTCCTTTGCTACGCTACCGGAATGTGGGACATCGAGGTCTTGATTGGTTCCAATGGAGCTGGTCGACAAATCGACTATGCCTTTTTCACATAATGTAAGATTACCCTGCTTACTCGTGTTTGAATGCTGCCGATATGTTTGATGATGACTGCAACTACAGTGGCCCTGGTATGGCCATCGCTGGCCATCGTCAACATGATTATCATTGTGGCTGTCGTTGTCGCTGACATTCCAACGATCGAATGAGACTGCTAATGTTTCCACGATGATGCTTATCATCACGTGCACGGCTGCACCTCCTCCTTGCCCAAGTTGGCCATGATCCGAAGCACCTCCAAACACCCCACCCTCTCGCACCGCTTAGGGCTTACTGGGTCTAGCTTGAAAACAGAAACTCAATGAGACTACCCACTTCAAAGCTCATACTTTCTCTTACTTGTAACTGTCTGCTCACTTGTGTATGCTTTAGACCCGTACACAGTTGTGCGTGTGTGCGCAAGAGTTGTGTGTGTATATATATATATATACATATGACACACACACACACACATCATTTCAAGTTTCTGCAAATTGTTTCACATCGTTCCTCACATCATCCATCCTGCTCGGAACCTGCCCTGCTGCATCCAGCCTCGAGGACAAAGGTAGCTTGAGCCCACTGTGAAGCAACCCGACCTGTGCCTGAACTTTCAACCCAACCGACCCTCGTAAATGAGCTCGTGCCCACCGCCCTCAGCATGGACAAACCGAACGCAAACATAGCGAACACACACACACACACAGACTCACGAACGATCATACAAGAAAGCAGTGCTCGTGCGCCACAGGAATCCCTCTGGCAAAACCTTCGCAAACAGCACTGCGCGGTTATACACGGGGAAGTGATGAAATCATATGAAATCATGTTGTGAAACCGAAGCCAAGCACACAATGAATTCCTGGTCGCCTGCCGCGAGATGGCGTTGGACCATGCAAACAGACGCTCAGCGGCATCTTCTCGCGCCTCTCCCGATGTTCACAAGAACAGCACGCGGACGAACGTGAAACGGATGGATGCAGATGGACGGTGGTGCGCACTTTTGGAGCTACCGGCTACCGCTTCGGCAGGTCGACACGAACAGCATGCAGGTGATCGGTTGGACAAGGTGCAACAGCCTCTTCATGGGGGGACTCCATCACTGCTGCACTGTCACGATACTTGCTACATGGCGGTAATGGCACAGCTTTGAATATTACGATTTAGGGTTTAGGGTTTAGGGTTTAGGGATTGAAATATAACGAAAAAAGTAGACTGAGAACGACGCCCGCGAACCCGACACAGATGGATCAAGGCCTCAACGGTTGGTGCTGCTAGACACCCTGAATGCTTCAATCGGAGAAACGAACCGGAAATCGAAATTCTGAGCTCATGAGCCCCAAAGCACCTTGCTACATGCGGATGACAACCCCAGCAAGCACTAATCATAGCTGTCTGACTTACTCACCAGGCATCCAGAACCTCCGAAACCCTAAAACCTAAACCCCCAACCCTAAACCCTAGACCCTAAACTCTAAACCCTCAACCCACCCCAACCTTCAGAAGCCCTCAACCTTAAGCCAGGTCCGGAACCAGGACAGTTCGAGGAACCCACCTGCTGTTGGGAGCTGCTGTCCTGTCAGAAAATGCACTTCCACGACTAAGACTGGGCGGACAGACGGATTGCTCTCCTCAGGGTATGTATGTATGTATGTATGTATGTATGTATGTATGTACGTATGTAGTTATAGGTATGTATGTATGTATGTATCCAAGTATTCGTCTGCATGTCCATTGAGTATCTGATGTGCTGTAAAGTAATGGCGACTGCAAATGAAGAATCCTGCAACCTTAGCCATCTCCTCATAAACCCTAGGTACTTTAAGCCTTATGCCCGATGCACCACAATCATAATATAGGGGCCTTCATAATTAGAATAGGGATTTGGGGCCAAATTATCATTATACTATGATTATAATAAGGAACCCCCAGAATAGTACTGATAATTATTTAGGCCTCGAATTACCTGACAGCAGAGGATCCGATTTCGACCTCGAGACTCCGACGCTGGTCTCCCATGTCTCGAGGAGCAGCATTAAAGCAACGATCTCAAAGCCGTTTAGGGTTTAGGGTTTAGGGTTAAGGGTTTAGGGCCTAAAACCTCAACCTAAATTAAACCAACGCCCTCTCGGGAACTTCAAGATCCGAGTCGTAAGCCCTATAAGCCCCATGCCCTCAACCCTAAAAACCTTAAATCCCTGAATCCTTCAAACCCTGAAATCGAATCCCTACAACTCTCAAAACCCTAAACCCTAAACCCTAAACCCTAGGGCTCCTTGTGCCGGCCGCGCGCGTAGGCTGCAGCCACTAAGGTCGCCGCGCTGGCGCCCGTGGCCTCATGGAAGGCCTGGCTGTGGACTCAGAGGCTTAACAGGGTTCGGGTTTAGGGTTCCTATAAGGGTTCTGAGAAGGGTTGCTTTAAAGGTTGCTATGAGGGGTTACGATAAGGGTTATGGAATAAGCTCCTATGTTGCATGAAACAGTTGCAGGGCGGTCCAGGCTGCAGGGTTTACGTAGAGGGATTCTAGGGTTTTGGGTCAACATTTTCTAGGTTTTAGGCTTGAGGTTATCTAGGTGGTGATTCTTTTCTCATCCGGACTGAAACAGCTTCCAGTTTAGCAGGATGCTCGTTCTTGAGATTTGAGCGCGCTGTGCGCGTTCGTCGCCAACTGGATTGGCTTCTGGCGCTTCGGCGGATTGATTGCCATGGGTTCCGGAGGCTGTGAGGCTAGAGGGATCATTGCTTTACTACTGCGGCTCCGGAGCGATGAAGCGACACTGCAGCAGCCCAGTCCCCGAATGGTATACCCCGAGGCCTTTTGCACAGCGGAGCGCACGTCCTGGACATGCAGGAGCGCAGAGGTTTGGCCATGTTCAATGGGGGGTCTTGCCGCAAGCGATCCGATTTTCAGCATGAGACCTGCTCCAAGCGTCAATCAGTTGGCATCATGCAAGATACCTCGCCACCAGACAGCAGCTGCTCCACCAGATTCCCAGCACACGGAAGCCTGACTCTCGCAGCTGAATATTCCTGACTGTATCGTAGTGTGCATAGTCGCATGGTGCGCAGTTTAACATTTTCTACTATTGCTTTTTCCTTCTGCCAGTCTACTATCGTATAGCATGGCACGCCAGAATGCAGAGCAGAGGTACCGATGTGGGCTGCAACACAGAAGTGGCAGAAAGATGCAAGAGGGCTACTCTGCAGCAGCAGGCCTGCAAATCTTGTAGCTTGGGCATGTGTAATCAAAATCTTGTTTGGGGATCTTCCTGTAGTCTTCATTGTATTTCCTATTTTGGTTTAACCAACTATATATTAAGAAGTTTATAAGGTATCCCCAAAAAGGAACTACAATAAGGAGCCCAATGGAATGAGATTGGCAACTACTCAGGGTTCTTTGTTAGGTCTAATGCCCAGCGCCCCACAGCAGAATCCTGATACCTGCAAGCCCACTAAAGCCCCAAACTATTCTCAAGCCCTAAACCCTTAATCCCTAACGGCTAGAGCCACCAGACCGAACCCTCACAAAATATAGCCCAGACCCCCACACCCACCCTCAAGAAACAAACCTCAATACAGCGTATGACTCTTTTTACAATATGTATTGCTACAGTATTTTATAGTATGCAACAGTATGTTATAGTCGCAAAGTGCATTGTAATGGAGATCAACACAATATATTACTTGGGTTTTATAGTATGTAACAGTAGGTGGTAGTAGCATAGAAAATTATAGTAGATCAACCCCTCAACTCACAACTCAACATCCCCAGAGTCTCCGCCAGGAGCCAGGCGCCACTGCGCCCAGCGAGCCGAGGGCCGGAATGGCGGCGACTCGCACGGAAGTCGCGGAATCCTGGTTTGGGGCATGGGGGCACAGGGGCTTACGGGGTTGAGGGTTTAGAGGCACCAGAGTTGAGGGTTTGGAGGTTTAGGGGTTAGGGTTTAGGGGTTGGGGGTTAGGGTTTAGGGGTTTAGGGTTTAGGGCCTGAGGTTCGGGTTTAGGGCTAAGGGTTACTCGGCAAGGGTTTGGGTCTAGGGGGCACTTTGGGTTGAGGGGCCTAAGGAAGTAGAAATCGGGAATTAGGGTTCGGGCAGGAGGAATTTGGGCCTGGGAACAAGGGCTTAGGCTTAGGGCTTCAAGCTTGCGTTTTAGGGATCGACAATTCGAGCTGAGGGTTCAGCTTCGGGCTGTACAAGGGCTAGGGAAGGATCAAGTTTTTGAAAGCCCGCCTCAGACCACACAAGCCTGAAATTCACACGCAGAAACTCTGCATCCATGTCTTTCGACCCTGCCAACCTTCGACACCCCCAAATCTGAAACACCCAACCCTGCGCCCCATTAACCCTGAACCCTAAACCCTAGACCCTAAACCCTAATCCCTAAACGCTAAACCCTAAACCCTGCACCCTGAACCCTAACCCTAAACCCTGAACCCTAGACCCTGAACCCTTTTTCATATCCCTCAGCCCCAATGCCCCGAATTTCAGGTGGGTAGTTGTCAAAATTATGGTCCCTTTTGAGGTACCCTAAATAATAGGTGCCGTATTATACTAAGGACCCAAAAAAGGGACCATAATTTTGACAAACCCTAAACCCTAAACCCTAAACCCGAAACCCTGAACCCTAAACCCTAAACCCTAAACCCTAAACCCTGGCTCTGACAACCACCCAGGTGGCCGCCTGCAGCGCCTCGGCCAAGGCCGAGGCACAGGCCTCAGCCTCGGTGAGGCGGCAGAGCCGCGCAGCGGACCTCAGCGTTCCGAGGTGTTTGTTTCTGCTTTTTTTTGGGCTTTGGGTTTAGGGTTTAGGGTTTAGGGTTTTGGGTTTTGGGGGCTTTGGGTTTAGGGTTTAGGGTTTAGGGTTTTGGGGCTTTGGGTTTAGGGTTTAGGGTTTTGGGGCTTTGGGTTTAGGGTTTTAGGGCTTGGGGTTTAGGCTTTNNGGGGGGGGGGGGGGGGGGGTGATTTTTCGGCTGTCTACTCGGGATTTGCAGGTTTTACTCGGGTGTACTATAGGGTGCCTTATCGGCCATTTAGACGCTCTGCTGCCACTCCGAACTGACTGGTTCATTGCTGAACTCATGCACACACAAACGATTTATCACACTCCATCACATCACATTTTGCTATGTCACCTGATGCCACAGGAAATCGCATGAAACTACCTTGCTAAAAGTACATGACATTGCTACATAGATACATAGATACATAAATA
>CAJNDV010034564.1:2964-27232 GCA_905221635.1 Symbiodinium sp. CCMP2456 | reverse complement strand
AGTAGTAGTAGTAGTGATAGTAGTAGCAGTAGTAGTAGTAGTAGTAGTAGTAGTAGTAGCTGTAGCTGTAGCTGTAGCTGTAGCTGTAGCTGTAGCTGTAGCTGTAGCTGTAGCTGTAGCTGTA
Source organism: Symbiodinium sp. CCMP2456 (assembly GCA_905221635.1). Taxonomy (NCBI): domain Eukaryota; class Dinophyceae; order Suessiales; family Symbiodiniaceae; genus Symbiodinium; species Symbiodinium sp. CCMP2456. The sequence continues at coordinate 27,108 of CAJNDV010034564.1, read as the reverse complement.
GCTGTAGCTGCAGCTGTAGCTGTAGCTGTAGCTGTAGCTGTAGCTGTAGCTGTAGCTGTAGCTCTAGCTGTAGCTGTAGCTGTAGCTGTAGCTGTAGCTGTAGCTGTAGCAGGAGCAGGAGCAGGAGCAGGAGGAGTAGTAGTAGTAGTAGTAGCAGCAGCAGCAGCAGTATCAGTAGTAGTAGTAGTAGTAGTAGTAGTAGCAGCAGCAGCAGCAGTAGCGGTAGTGGCAGTGGCGGTGGCAGTGGCAGAGGTGGGAGTAGTAGTAGTAGTAGTAGTAGTAGTAGTAGTAGGAGTAGTAGTAGTAGTAGTATCAGTAGTAGTAGTAGTAGTAGTAGCAGCAGCAGCAGTAGTAGCGGTAGTGGCAGTGGCGGTGGCAGTGGCAGAGGTGGTGGTGGGAGTAGTAGTAGTAGTAGTAGTAGTAGTAGTAGTGTAGTAGTAGTAGTAGGAGTAGCAGCAGCAGCAGCAGCTGCATTAGTTGTTGGTTCGTTTGTGCGTGTGTGTATATGCCTCTTTGTTTGCTTGTTTGAGTATTTGCTTGCGCGCTTGCTTGTGTTTGCGTGTGCGTTTGGTAGTTTGTTAGATTCTTAGCTAGTTAGGCAGCTAGCTAGCCAGCTATCTAGCTAGCTTTAGTTAGCTAGTTAGTTAATTAGTTATTTGGTGAGCTAGTTAGTCAGATGATTGGTCCAGTCAGTCAGTCAGCCAGTCATTAAATAGGTTGTTCGGTCGATTGGTTGTTTGCTTGGTTGTTTATCGTGTTGCTGCTTGTTGCTCGGTTTGATCCTGTTTTTGTGTAGGTTGGCAGGTATGCAGGGTAGGATCTCAAAACCATGCTCGTGAATCTCGTTTTAGTTGCTGGAACCGCTTCGGTTGATCATGCCACAATTGGCCTAGAACGTTGCTGCGACTCTTAATCATTTTCGTTCGTAGCGCGAACCTGTACGCCTAAAGCGCAAAGACTGGTACAGTTTTAAAATACCTGTCTTGGGCACGCGCTGAGGCCAGCCTCGGACGGGGTAGTGTCCTGTGCAGGTCCCCTGGCACTGCGATGAAGTCAAGCATCCTGCCTTGCTCTGGGCCGCTGTCCTCATCTAGCTCGTGACCTGGGTGCACATACACGAAGCTGAGTCTGTTGGCAACGATAACTCCGATGACCATGGCAAGGACGATGACGGTGCTGATGCGGTGATGATGGTAACGACGGTGATAATGATCACCAGAATTCGGAAACAGAAGATGACGATGCTGATGTTGAAGGTTTTTGTTTCAATGAGATCAATGTAGTCCAAACCTTCCGGCCGTGACTGATGCGAGTACTAGGAACGTTGCCGGCACAAAAGATGTTCGTATTTCCTTCGAAATGGCAAGCCTTTCCTACTACTGTAGATACTGGCGTTGTCAGGGTCTTGGAGGAAGAGCAGTGTCCAAACCAAGAAGAAGCCTCAAACTCAGAATCGACGGAGATCATGTAGGCAGCTGAAGAGACTCCGGCTTCTACTTAAACTGCGCCAACGCAGTGAGAAGCCTCCTAATACCTAGTGTAGGGGCCTTTATAGTTAGAATAGGGTGCTGGGGTTCTTTATTATGTTTATAGTCTAAGATACAGTACCCCAAAACCTATTCTAATCATTAAGGCGCCTATATTAAACCCTAAACAACCCTAAAGCCCTAAACCCTAAACCCGATATTAGACCCTAAGCAACCCTAAAGCTTTTGCTGCGAACCGGGGGATCTCCTACTTGGAGGGTCGGGAGACGTGGTAAGTAGTAGTGTAGACTTATATGTACCCTAAAAGGGACCCTAATTGGGGGTTATATTCCTATAAGTCTATAAAATAAGCATTTACTAAGTCCCCCGACCCTCCATTATAGTACTTATAAGTCTATAAAATAACCATTTACTAAGTCCCCCGACCCTCCCAGTAAAGTATTTTATAGACTTATAAGTACTATAACCCCAATTAGGGTCCCTTTAGGGTACCTATAAGTCTACATTACTACTTACTAAGTCCCCCGACCCTCCAAGTAAAGCCAGGATCCCAGGAACTTTGGGCGCCGAGCCGTATAGGCAAAGGCCTGCCTCCAGGCGGAGGGCATCTCGTGCTCCCAGCCTGGCATTTTGGGTTTAGGGTTTAGGGTTTAGGGTTTAGAGTTTTGGGAAGCCCTTGTCGACTGCCAGTGCAGACTCGACTTGCAGCGCTGACTTCCTACGCCATCTTGCTTCAGCTCGGCATCGCCCAAGTGCACGATTCCCGAAGCCAGAAGGTCATCCGATGACTTTCTGGCTTCGGGAATACTGGTGCTTGGCCCTGGTGATACCTATAGAACGGGCTGGCTGCTGACAGCTGAGCCAAACTCCTTGCAAGCCCCAGATTCGACGACAACCTGTGCAAGCGAAAGAGATTCTGCTACAAAGATGAACATATCTCCGCCTCTGCTTGGCCAGGGGCCCTTTGCCCTAAACCCTAAACCCTAAACCCTAAACCAAGCGTGCCAGGAGCTACGCTGCAAGCCGGACCTCTGACTGCGAGGACAGGAGCTGCCAGACCTCAGAGGCAGTCGAACGTGCCGGGCCCAAACTTCGCATAAGGGCCTGACATAATTGGAATGGGGGTTCGGGCCCCATTATACTATACTTATAAGAAGGAACCCCCAAAATAATAGATGTAGTGGCCTTAATAAATAGAATAGATTTTTGGGGGCTCCTTCTCCCAGACCCTATTCTAATCATTCAGGCCCCTATAGTAGACGGTGCCGTGACGCCTTTCTCCTGCAGCCTCTTGGTCCTAGGTCCTAGGTGCACAACTTCTTCGCTTCTCCAGCGTGACGACTTCCGGAGACTGTGCAGTTCTGCCATGCTGTCTGCCTTAAGCCGTAAACCCGAAACCCTAAACCCTGTATTTGAAGGTCCTTCAGGAGGGTTTTCAGGTGCATCTGGGACAACTGTGATGACGTCGGTCTAGAGCTTAGTGTGGTTGGAAATATGGTTGGGTCCCACGTCACCAAACCCCAAACCCCAAAACCCTCTTTGATCTGCTGCCGAATCTCACATCGTCTTTGTGCAGAAAACCCCTAAACCCTAAACCCTAACTCCAGCAGAAAATGCTGGGCCCTTCCACTGCGACGGCCGCAGCGCCCGGAACGAAGATCTGCCACTCAAGAAGTAGGTTGACTTTCAGGCTTCCTTTAGGTCCTTTAGGCGGTCACTAGTGTGCAATATAGGAGCCTTAATAACGAGAATGGGGCTTTAGGGTCCTTTATGGTACAATAAGGAAGCCCCAAACTCAAAATAACATAGGTAATTCTTTAAGGCCCCTAGATTACTGGTATCTCAGGGAAAGCCCACCCGGTCTCTTCTCCCGCTCAGGCTTTAGGACTTCAAGCGCTCCGAGCTCAGGGTTCGGGTCTGACGGGTAATGTAGGGGCCTTAAAAATTNNGAATAGGGTTTTGGGGGCTCCTCATTTAAAATCATAGTATCATATACCCCCAAGCCCTAGTCTAATTAGTGGGGCTACCCAAATTAAGGGTACCGATCACGGAGTTAAAGTTGACAAGGTTCTTTAGGGTATGCGGACAAGGATCTTGACGTCTGGGCTCAAGGGAGCTCTTCAAGTTTTGATATTGCGGTTTAGGGCTTACGGTTTGGGGTTTAGGGTTTAGGGGATTGGCGGTGTAGTCTGGGGTGCTACGGCTTCAGGTCACCGATGCGCAGCTTGGAGCGGCTTTCTGGGGCGAGGTGTCTGTGGCGCAGGTTTGGGAGCTTGTTGTTATGAATCTTGGGTGTTGGGTAGGCAGTACTGGCGAGGCACGGCAACGAGTAAGTCAGTCGTGTCGCAGAACCTTCTTTGTGATAAGATGATTGGCGAATCTTTTCGTTGGCGCTGGCTCATACGTGCCAACCTGGTTTCAAGTATCCAGTGCTCAACCGCTTGTTGGTTTGGATCCCCGCACAGTACGACAGTGCAGCAATCACGACCACCTACAGCAAAGTCTACGTAAGGCGCGCTGGATTTCCCCTGCCTCAAAGCCATCCTCGCCAGTGTACCCACACCTAACAAAGCTATCGCGGTTTCGGCTTCTTCGGCTGAAGTCTTACCTCAGAGGTGATGCCTGAGTGAGATTTAGGGTTTTCGGTTTGCAGCGTCGGGTTTGGGTGTATCAGGGCCTTTCAAGGCATGCCGTGCCTTTCAACGTGCAGGTTTGCAGATTGTGGCTGGGCATCTGCGGCTTGTACCTGACCCACCAAGGACACGAACCGGAAGACCAGCCGTAGGCCCTCGACCCCGGATATCCCAAGTCCTGGTCAAAGATCCCAACATGTTCTCCTAAGCTATGCTGTCTGCCCGAGTCCCGATGCACCCAACTACTCGTCTGAGAGCTTGTGCAGGCATTTGCTACCATGCGCTCTCTCAGAAGATGGTTCCGGGGTCTCGATAACTCAGTGCTTAGAGTCCGAGAATTTGAGCTACGTGTGATGAAACCCCAAGCCCCCCCCGAAACACAGGTGTCGGCCGCCTCGAGACGAGGCACTCGGCACCTGGCAAGGAGCCCTAAAACCCGTGGCCCTCGAAGGTTTGGGGTGGTGAAGGCAGGCTTTGGCTTCGCAGTTCGGCCCATCGATCTTCTCCATTCAGAAGGAAGCCCATAGAGCCCAATACCCCTTAATTAAGGAATATACCTTAAGTCAGAATATTGAGGCCCCTATTATTTTAGGTATATTCCTTAAACAGGGGGGTATTGGGCTCTCTGGGAGACTCGAAAGCCGTAATCCAGAATCCCACTTCGGCGCCTTCGAGCTTGGCCCAAAAGCACTCGCCGAAGGGCACGGCCTTCAGATCCGTGGATGGGCTCAGGCGCTGCATCACCTGTGGTGCGTGTTAAGAGAGCTTGGGCAAGGCAGGCTCAAGGCTCACCAGCCTATCAGTTCGGGCCCGAAAGTTGAGAGTATTAGGGTGGATTGGTCTTTGAGTGCAGAGCAGGTGATCTGCCTCACCTGCGGCAGCTCGGCTTCGTAAAGTGCGGGAGGTCAACAAGCACATGCAGCTTGACATTAACATCCGGAGATGATGCAACTGGTAAGATGGATGAAGGAGCCAACAGCATAGGTCGTAAATCGTCTTCACCATCATCGTAAACATCACTACCGCCAGCGGTGTCGCTAGTGTGCTCCGCCGCCTAGCTTCTGAGCAGCATATTTCCATCACAGCTGCAGGCTGAGCATGCGCAGCAGCAGCGGCAATAGATTGTATCTATGATTTGCGATTCAGCCAGCAATGGTCGCTGGCGTGGTCACGGTACCGATGCTAAAACACTCGATGTTTGAGCTGGTACTTTGCTTGTTGGTGTTACCCTTGTCGTACATTCTGTTGCCTTGACTTGCAACGCCCTCACTGATACCATCGCTGCGCCATTTGGAGATGGTCATGTGATGATGATGATGATGACGACGATGATGACGATGGTGATGGTGATGGTGATGGTGATGGTGATGGTGATGGTGATGGTGATGGTGATGGTGATGGTGATGGTGACGGTGACGGCGATGGTGATGATGGTGATGGTGGTGATAATGGTGATGATGGTGGTGATGATGATGATGACGATGATGACGATGATGATGATGATGATGGTGACAGTACCGGTGATGGTGGCGCTGGTGGTGATGACAGCTCAAGAAGACAAGTGTGATGACAGGTGCTGCAGCTGTTGCTGACATTGCTACTATTGTCGCTATTCCATCATGATGGCATCCATTACCAGTATTAGATTGCAGTCCCACTTTATGCTGGGCCCACGCCCGGCTTAGCAAATCAAAGTCGTGCCGAAGCAATGTCAGGCTGTCTGTATAAGGCTGCTATCGCGCCAACTGCATCGAATCCGTTCCTCGGAATCCATGTAGGTGGGGTAAGATGTAGGGGCGCCGCTTGGGGCAGCTGGCAAAACCTCGATCATTCAACGTTTTAGAGGGAGCCTCCATCGCCTTCGGCCCCTGGATGGCGAAAAGGCCACGGTTGTCCCACATCACCTTCGGAAGGCAATGAGGCACGTGTATGTATATATATATATACATACCTATATAGCGGGGCGGGTATAAAAGTACACATACGTATACTTGTATATCATCAAGCAAGAGCTGTATATTCAGACCTAGTGACTGATGCATCCGTACCGTGTGCGGCAATGTTCCACATGTCTGGCGCGTACTTTCTTCAACGGGCACGCCTCGATGTTCTAGGGTGTGAGGCCACAGCCCTAAACCCTAAATCCTCTAAACCCTATAAACCCTATAAACCCTATAAACCCTAAACCTTAAACCCTATAAACCCTGCAAACGCTAAACCCTGAATCCTCTAAACCCTGTAAACCCTAAACCTTAAACCCTCTAAACCGTATAAACCCTAAACCCTATAAACCCTAAACCCTATAAACCTTAAACCTCAAACCCTATAAACCCTAAATTTAAACCTTAAAGTCGTAGGGACTTGGGGCTTTTTTAAGCGGGGTCTCAGGGCTGAAGGTCCTTTCAGACGCTCAAGGGACCCTCCTGCAGACCCGACATTATCCAAGCCTTAATCTAAGGTCCCCCATTTTAGGGTTTAGGGTTTAGGGCTTAGGGCCTTAATCTAAAATCCCCCATTAAGCGCATCCCTCGCTAAACAGTGCAGACTGCTAGCTGCTAGCTGCTAGCTGCTAGTGGCTCTATTTCATTAATATACCGGCCGGGAGACTGTTAATGAGCTGCAGTTGAAGGCTGGTTTTCCCCAAACCCTAAACGCCTAAAAAGGCCTCATCATTAGAATGGGGTTGATTATTGTAAGGAACCCGAAGGAAGAATGTGATTACATGGTTCCATCGCCCATACTAGTCGGATGAACCCAGAAAGCCGTGCCGTGGTGATGTTTTTGATGACACCTATAGCTGCGATTATTGTCACAACGGCAGGAATCCCTTAAAAACAACCCCTAAACCCTGAAATCCAAAGCACGAAAACCCTGAAGCTCTAAATCCTAAACCGCTTAACCAGAAACCTGAGATCCCAACCTCCATCTTCACATCGCCACCAAATTTCCCCAACTGCTCCTCGAAGTGCTTCAGGTCTTTGGTAGCGCAACCGGCGTTCACGACCTGCGCTTGGGGTTTTCGGGCTTTGGGTTTTAGGGCTTAGGCCTTTTTGGCTCTAGGGTGTCCTGTGTCTTGTTGGACTTGAGGATTTCGGGGTCGGTGTCACACTTGGAAGGGTTGAAGGTTCAGGCTTGATGTTAAGTCCCTGCTCCAGAAAAGAAGAGCTGCTCCTGATGCCGCCGAACTGTCCAAGCTTCGTTCCTAGGTGGCCTGATCAAACATGGGTTTAGGGTTTAGGCTTGGGAGTAGGTGGTTTAGGGTTAAGGGCTTAGGGACTGGGACAGGCCTGATAGACGTGCTCACCATGCTCCTTCGAGTGGCACTTTGTCACCTTCGTGGCAACCACTCACACGGATTTCTGCGTCTCGGGCAATGTATCAGATGGGGTCGGGCACAAACATTCCCATCTCGAAAAGCAGCATGACTACGCATTGCAGGGATATTCCATAGCCTTGCCCAGGTGCAGAGAGCACAGAACTTTCAAGAATGAACTCGGATTTGGGGACTCGGGGTGCAGGTTAATACCAAATCATGCGCACCGTTCCACCTCAACTCTTGATGCTTCATGTTTTTTACAGCTCGTGAGAAGCTACAATATGGAATTCCGTGAGGTTGCGGCCAAGGTATCATCGATCACGCCGCCCCGCTCGTTGGTGATAACGCTCAGACCCCCCGTCATGGGTGGCAGTCCTTTGCATCTTCTTGAGCTCAGTATTAGTACTGGTGGTGCACAGCCAAAGCATAGAAGCACATCCGCTCGCAAACCTCAACCGTACAACGCTATAACTAGGACTTTGAGTCTAATAAGCCTGCAACTTGAACCCTAAACCCTGAACCCTAAACCCTAAACCCTAAACCCTGAACCCTAAACCCTGAACCCTAAACCCTAAACCCTAAACCCTGAACCCTAAACCCTAAACCCTAAACCCCTTGGACCTGACACCTCCCTCGGAGGGATAGCGAGCGGGTCCGTAAACGTCAGCGGTGGTCACGCGCTCAACGAAGTCAAAGGCGTCCTTGCCGGTCCACCTGAAAGGGGGGTTTACCCTAAACCCTAAACCCTAAACCCTAAACCCTAGGGTTTAGGGAGTCCAGGGCTCTTACCGGGTTCCTTTAAGGGTCTAGGGTTGAGGGAGTCCAGGGCTTTCACTGACACAAATCGGGTTCCTTTAAGCTTTAAGTGTAAAGCTTCGAGGTGTCCAGGGTCCGCAGATTGTGTGTTGCAGACTTCAGGCTTCGAAATCCTGGTAATATCGGGGCCTAAATAATTACCAATACTATGTTGGAGGTTCCTTATGATAACTATAAAATGATAGACCCCAAAACCCTACTATAATTAGGGGAGCCCTATATTACAGGACTGAAACGGTCCTTGCAAGGGCTTGAGGCTGAAGGCCCTCACCCTAAAACCCTAAGCCCAAAGAACCGATGAAGGCGAGGTCCTCTGGCTTTGGCTTTTGAGGGTCTTTGTCTTTGGGGTTTGGCTCGGGGTTTTGAGGTCAGACTTCAGCTTTTAAGGTTCAGGTTAGGGTTTAGGGTTTAGGGTTTAGGGTTTAGGGTTCAGGGTCTTGCGGCTTGGTTTCGGGTGTGGTGGCTAGGGACCTCGTGCTTGGAAGCGGGGGGCCATGGGAACAGGGTTTCGGGGTACATTAATAATATGAGGCTACACGGTTATAACTTATAACTATATGATTATAGCATAGTACTAGCTTATATAATTGTTCGACTACAACTGCACGAAACCAAAAGCCAAACAAACAGTCTTACGAACGATGCAGGCATCTATAGTACTCAACTGGGGTTTCGGCTTGCAGGTGTTAAATGTGGTTCGCAGTGTCGGGCGCCATTCATGTCAATATTTTCGAGATTCATGTTCTACGGCTAGGAGTGTGGGTGGCCCTAACGGGTTTCCCATCCGGAACATGCAGGGCGGCGAGCACTGAACTTCCAAAACTCGGTGCCTCCAACTCCAAACCCACAGCTCCAGGCCCTACACCCAACACCCTGAAGTACACCGGAAACCCCATACTGAAACTCCAAGAACAGCATCCGGTCGAAAATACCTTCGGAGTGAATTTGGCATGTACATCAGGTACATGTTGGATTCCGGAGCAGCCTCCTCTTGATACGATGGTGCTGCAGCATACTAAGACTGTACGAGTAGCAAACTTAAACTAGGCAAGAGGAACCCAAGTTTCAGAAGACAAGCCACCTGATGCTGCACATGTGGCTGACATCGAAGAGAGAAGCGCTCTCTCCTTTGGGGCAAAGGGCGGAGTTTCTCCAGAGGTCTTGGGGCATTTGCTTTGGGGCTTGGATGTTGTGGGTTCTGATGCCATCACAATAAACTAAGCTGCGTAACCTGACCTGGCTCTGTCAGTGTACGGCATCATCCGGACAGCAAAGCATAGGATTCCCCTGTTATCCACATTAGGTCATTAGGTTGTGTGAAGGACACCTCAGCACAGGACATCCTGCCTGTTCCAGAATAAGTGCGGCTGCAGCCGAGAGTCTTGTCCACTTGGTCGAGTCAATGATGCTCAAGGCATGCTTGCTGCCCTTGGCTTCGTACTGAACCGGCATGGCATAGCCTGCGCGCACGAAGCGCTCTTGCAACTCACAGCGATCGCCAACGGACTGCCTCAAGAGCAGAACCTGTTCGACATGCAGAGCTGCAGCCTGGACATAGTATTGTTCGACAGATTTGTTCGGGGTCGCTGTCTGGGTTTTTGCAGACTGACCCGGGATGGATCCGAGTGCTGGCAACGGTTGCATCGTTCAGCTTTGCTCGTACAGAAACCTGTGATATCATATCTTTTACTTGTACAACTACTGCGGCCCGAAAGTGGCTTGTGGGGGAAACTTCAAGGAAGAGAAGCAGCAACGAAAAATCGATGCAAGGATGGTCCCCAGTGGATCTCTGAGGCATGCAGGGGTTGGGGTTGAGGGTAAGCTTGGCTTCTGACTCAGTTTGAGGCGCTGTGAGACTCAGACCAACCGAAGGTCGCAACAGCCACTTGCCCTTCCCCTCACGAACCAAGGCATCACGTGATCCAAGTGCCAATGCGGAAACAACTAACTCACAGGCACAGCCTAACACCCTAAACGCTGGGCCTAAACAAGGTATTGACATTATATATCTATCTATCTATCTATCTATCTATCTATCTATCTACTATCATAGTATTACATGTAGTACACCATAATATACTATATACGAATCTATGTATTAACTACTGGTACCGGTCTTGGAGCGATCTGTCGTGGCCCTTCTTCTGTAAACACAACCTACACCCTCCACCTTGAAACCCCCAACCCAACGACGCCGGCCCTAAATGTACAAGCTTACCTTAACCCCTCTGCCATCCAGACACGCCGCCACTCTGCACTTCCAACTCCCCCAAGCCAGTATACACCTAAACCGTCATCTCTTCTCCTTTAAAGCCCTCTATCCTGCACCATAGTCCTACACCCCTCCCTAAACTCTCACGTCAAATGGGGGTTTCCGAAAATAGAGGACCCTAATATAGTCCCCTAAATAGTAGGATCCCTATTATAAGGACCCCAAAATAAGGTACCCCTCATTATCAGAAACCCCGAAGTGACACTCCAACCTTTTCTTCGGCCTGCGAAGTCGACCATCTTCCCGCCTTCCTTAATGTGCTCCTCGCAGCTTCCGATCGGGAACTTCTACTTCTGAAAACCACTGGTTGAACGGCCTTCGTTTATGATACATAAATATAGACCGGTGGGCAAGCAACTATTACACGTGCTCCGTGGAGTTGCATAAAGCCGAAGTCCCAATTCAGCACCCCTCCTCGTATGTCAGCGTCCGCTTCAACCCCGCCGAGAAGGCACGGGCGAAGCGTGGGCATGCCTCTCAGGGCCTACTTGGGGATGTTTGGGGATGAGGCGTTTTAAGGGTTCAGGTTTAGGGTTGTACTGATGATAATATAAATCCTGCAGTACCTTGAGGGCCCTAAACTATGGCAATTATGGTACATTCCGTACTATGGGTAACGCAGGATTGATATCATCAACCGTAGCCCGTCGGATTGTAGGATTTAGCTCCATGTAGGTGCTTGGGGCTTAGGCCACCAGGATGTCAAGTTGTCGGGTCTAGCGAGTGTGTGTAGGCTGCACATCTTCTGGGCTTAGTTTAGGGCCCTAGGGCTTGAGGGTTCTAGAGCTTCCACGCTCTTGGTTTTTGGATGTTTTGAGATTTCCGATCTCGAGGTAAGGCCTTAGGGTCTATAGTATATAGGGACTGAGTAAGACTTTAGGTCAAGGGCTCCATGGCTTTCTGAACTTTGGGCCTCGCGACCCGTGTTGGTCAATGCCGGGACCAAAGACGGAACGTGCTCATGCACGGCGAATGCAAACCCTGATATCTGTTGCATTCCTTACGGGAAATAGTGTCTTGCAGGGGGATGCGAAAAGGTGCAGATGAAAAGGAATACGTACCAGCATCGTTGAAGCAGAGTGATCAAGATCTTAACACCAAACACGTGGCATTGGCTTCGATTCTATTCTCCAGCAGCCCGGGCTTTCTGTTGCGATCTGTGACCGGGATCCCACCCACGGAAATGCAAACGACTCCGCTGTACGCCCTACCAAATCTGACAGCACTTGCCCCAAGTAGCCTCTCCTTCTTCGGCTCTTGCAATCCAAACCTGAGACCCCATCCGCGAAACTACTGGAACTACCGAAAACCCACGTCTCACTCGACCCGAAACCGCGAGACCCCAAGACCCCAAAACCTCATATCTTCGAACGACTCCGGCTCGCCTCTCTGCGGCCGATAACACTGGTCACTCTCCACAGAGCCATGCTGAAGCCTGCCGACAGCTGGGTCTGCTGATGTCCACAATGGGGGTTTCCGATCATTAGGGGTACCTTATTTTGGGGTCCTTATAATAGAGATCCTGCTATTTAGGGTACTATAGTAGGGTCCCCTATTTTCGGGAACCCCCAAATGCTTGCCACTGTCATGAACATCGCTGTTCGGGTTAACACCACTCTTACTGCTGCTACTGCTGTTGCTGCGGTTTGCTGCTGCTTCCGGAAGAGAGTACTCAAAGGACTGCGTTGCTGCACAGAGCCGTTCCCTTTGGAAAGGGAGTCTAAGTGTCAGGGACGCCCAAGCTAAACCCTAAACCCTAAACCCTAAACCGTCAAACCCTAAACGCTTCGGGGCTTCGGTGTACTTTCCAGCCTGGGTGTATGCAACGGAGAAGGGGGCGCCGTCCCACGAAGCTGCGAGCCGATATGAGCCGATCCAGCACCAAGTGGTTTGGGGGTTCAGGGTTTAGGGTTTAGGGTTCAGGGTTTAGGGTTTAGGGTTTAGGGTTTAGGGTTTAGGGTTTAGGGTTTCGGTTTAGGGTTTAGGGTTTAGGGCCGGCCAAGCTGACGACATAGTTGGCCAGCGAAAGGCAGACGGATATGCTGAGCCCGAAGCCAACACTGCAAATTCTGAAGACGCTACTGCGGATGCCGATCGATACGCGTGACAAATGCCCGCTGAAATGATTTGAGCAGTGCTGTTGCAGCTAGGCAGAACATGAAAATGGTCGCCTTAGACTCTAGATATCAGTGAATGGAATGGGAATGTAGTTGTAACCAGACCAGGGGTACGAACATGCATAGAAACTTGGGCGGTGAATTAAGAGCTACTTGCGCAACACGACTTGCTGTACACAGGACAGTGCGGAGCCAGCTAGCAACAGCTGAAACTTGGGGCGCCAAGTAAGGACTGTGTGTGGGCTTAACATTTGAACAAGCTTTGGGGGTCTGTCGTGTACGATAACATACGTCTGCAAGTATATACGAAGCAAACCTGTCTACGAGGTCCGCTTACCTCGAAGCAAGACTGCTATTATTCATGGGTGCAATGTTCGGCTTGGCGACTCAAACAAACTTCTTGACTAAGGTTTAGGCAACGTTCACTAAAGCATCGTAATGATAATGCAAACCTACTAGAAGAATCGGAGTTAAGGGTGCCTCAACTCCAAGCTCCAAGAGAACACCCAAGCGCCAAATCAAGACTTACACCCGTTCAACAACAATATGACACCTTAAGCCCCAAACCCTCAATCCCTCAGCGTGCATGGGCAAGAGGCCTTTTCTGCTTCGCTTCCGAGATCGTCCAGGCCGATCGCGTCCTTCTCGTCCCCAGAGGGTCCATCCTCACCCTGCATTTCGGGTTTCTTCGTTTGAAGGGTTTAACTTAGCAGGGCTGGGTTTGGAGTTTGAGGCTTGGGCTTCTTGACCTGTGGGCATCAGTTTCGGGATTCACTGTGCGTAGCCCTTGCAGCTCCAAAAAGTCCTGGGATCTCCGAAGTCGTCAACCCCTTCTAGAAGGAATGGACCAGAATGGGTCGGGTAGTGGCGATGATCTCGACACCATTCCAGAGAGGGTCTCGGGGCTGGAAAGGAATGCCAGATCATGCGCTCCCCTGCTGCCAGAGGAGTACCTTTCACATGCAGAAGCTACAGTCCAAGGAAGTCGAAGATAGAACCCAGGCAGGGAGGCCATGACCAAGAGTTGGCAGCCAGACCCAGAACCTTATCTGATATGGGGGCCTTTATAACTTATAATTACTCAGATAATAGTCGAGGGATATTGTACTATAGTTACAATAGGGACCATAAGGGTGACGACACCACTCATATTGCCACCTTGGTGCTGAGGATAACGACATTGCTGCTCTGGCCATCGTCATCACCACCACCATCGTCATCATCAGCAGCAGCAACAGCATCATAATTGAATCACGACCAACAGATAACGGTGAATATCCTGGCCATGATAGCAATAGCCATTCCACTTGTGGCACAATACATAAGACTGGCAGCACATAGTGGAGCTCACAAAGGCAAGTCAGGTAATGCGGACAACAACACCAAGACCTCGGCCCTGCGTCAGCGGCCACCGCCTCCAGCACCACGGTACCACTGGCCATCTCCCCCATAGGGACAAACCTCGCACTGGAACCTCGAAGCCGAAACGATCAAAGAAGAATGCTTTTGGAGCTCAGAGCCCCGTTGAGCCACTAAGACTAAGAGGTTTAGCATCCAGACGTGTTTAGCATTGTCATTGTAAGCTTTCCTTTGCATGGGCATGCCCTGCCCGAACCCGCCCATACCCCATAACACCCTATGCACCACATCAAACTCCAAAGTCTTGCTTACCTAGGCCATAAGGCAAGCAAATCGCCAATCCATGCAGCGCATGCCTAGAACAACCAACTTCTTCTTAAACAACCTTGCACTTCCACGCTATACATCCGGCGACTTCCCTTCATAGCGTGGGAAGCAAGGAAGCCAAACAACAGAAATCCTGAATCCAAAAAGCTCCACACACCCAAACTCGAAATGGCACCTGGCACCCCTGAGGGGGGAAGCCAGATCCGAAACCCGAGGTCTAGATTTGCATACCGAGCCTCCGGGTTTCGGGTTTAGGAGATGCTCTTGAAGAGCTACTGGTAGAAGCCCCTACCACTGCGGGTGGGAGTGAAGACGATCCGGAAGTTGCCTACAAGGCTCCCAGCAGCACATGTGAATGCCAACTGGCAGAAGGGCCTTGATAGCAGATATGGTACATTCTTCTGTATTATCTGACTTCATACTGCACTATCACTTATCATAAGAAAACATAACCCATCATACTCCTTCTCCATGAAAGCACACCGAAAGGGCCTACGAACCTTTGCCCCAAAGTGAGCGCTCAAGGTCCCGGCTGTGGATCGACAGGGTGGGAGTCCCTGCAAGACAGGCTTTGGTAGTAGGGGTTCAGGGTTTGGGGCTCAGGGTTTTGGGGGTGATACAGGTTTAGGGTTTAGAGGTTAGGGTTTTTGCGGTGATACAGGTTTAAGTGCTAGAGAGCACTGTATGCAAGTTTAAGAGCTGAAGCGTCGTCTCCCTCTAAGCCTTCAGTGCATGTGCAAAGTCAGCCGCTGAGGCATAATACACTCTATGATATGCTATACTACAGTGCAACATACTCTGAGGCACCATAATATTCCATAATACACTGTAACATACCACCATATACAATCGTATAGACTCTCATATGTACTATATGTACTGGTACTGACATATATACTGCCATATACTACCACATGTAATGATATACTATGACATACTATAACATAGTGAAGACTAGTTATATACAGTGAGATGCTACAATATACGATGATGTACTGTCATATACTCTAACTTGGCTCGGGGGCCTTGGGAATTCCAGCAATGTATCGACAGCTCGAGTGGGACTGGGGTATAGCAAGCACCGAGCCCGACTATGACGAAGGACCGAGGGGACACTTCTCGTAGTATGTGTGTAAATATACATAACAATCTTACATATACATTACATATATATATATATGTATGTATATGGCATTTCTTGCCAGGGTGGGCCAAGTCGTATAAGACCCGAGAAGTAAGGGCCGCCAAAACACAAGGACACCACAAGAAACTGGCTACTCACTCCACCCCGTCATGAAAGCCCGCGGACCTTGAAGCCTCAAGCCTGAGACCCTCCCACTGAAATCTTCAAAACCCTATTATACTATATTATACTATACTATACTATACTAGAGTATACTATACTGGGGTATTCTATCGTATATAGTATGCTAACCCGCGGATATCCTGAAAACTGCAAACCCTGAAGCACCAAAGCCGTCATTCCTCTTGAAGGCTTGCAGCCCGTGATGCCTCCTGCTAGAGGTGACAGCGGAGGTGGGTGCTCCTCCTCGCCCTGAGAGAAACACGGTGTAGGTCCGTGAAACCGTAAGTAGTTTGTATGGAGCTTTCCGGATTTTAGGGTTTAGGGTTTGGGGAGTAAGGGCGAAAGAAAGGCCAGAAGCTTTGGGATGATTAGCAGCTGGGGGTTCAGGGAGCACCTGGCTTTTTGCTGGGGTTTCAGTATCGGACTTCAGCGCTCGGGTTTGAGGGGCAGCTGACCAAGACGCAGTCGTACGGCTTTGTAGGCTTTGAACTCCAGAATCTGCTGTAAGTCGACAAGGATTCAGCACCTCTTCATGCAGGTCGAGCAAATCCATGTCAAGGTCAATGAAGTCCGGCGCAGAGCCTTCGGGATCAAATGAAATCTTCCACCAACCATCTGCGAAAAGGCACAAAAACATTCATTGGTACAGTTATCTAGCATTACAGAAGAATGCGCAAGCAGGATGGCTCAGGTTCATGCGGCAAGATACTCTGCTGCAGGGGCTGTTCCCGCACTCGCAATTCCATGGTAACGCTGAGTCTTCGGCTGCTGTGTTGCAGCGAGAAGCGAGATTCTAAGGACTTTAACAGGGACCCCTAATCTCATTACCTTAAATAACCATTGTCTAGTCCGTATATGCCCCTTATATAGCCAGGTAGTCTCCATATTAACTCCAATACCCTAAAAGGGTCCCTATCAAGGGTCCCTCCTAGAGCCCTTAGAGAGATTGGCCAGGAAAGCCCGCCATGAGTGGAGAACTTTGCACCCGACCAGGTACGAGTAGCAACAGCCCTGAAGCCACTGAATTGTGTCTTGAAGCATACTATGCCATAATATACTCTACTATACTGTACTATACTTTACTATATACTATATACTATATACTATATACTATATACTATATACTATATACCGTATACCATATATTAGATACTCTATACGTTGTGCTATATACTATATACTACATGCTATATATTATATGCTATATACTCTGCTATGATACACTGTACTATAATATGCTGTACTATACTATACCATACTGTACTATGGTATAAAAAAACCAGTAGCCGGCAGCCCCAACACGCACAAAAGCGCCTCCATCGTCGTCGCCTTCCTCTGTGAAGACCAGGGTTTCGGTGCCGAACTCTTTCATCGGCTTGAAACTGACCTGACCATAGTGGGTTAGTGAAGATTCGAGCATACTATAGTATACTATAGTATACGCTAGTATACTCTAGTATACTCTAGTATACTATAGTATACTATAGTATAGTATAGTATACTACAGTATAGTACAGTATAGTCCCGTATAGTACAGTCTAGTATGAAGATCCGGAGACTGAGGAGTTCAGGATTGAGCTTGTGCTATTAAGGCCCCTCTACTAAGATGAATCCTTGGGGCGAGTAGGATACCCCCTGGGTCTGTCTACAGTAGATTAGAGAAGATTACAGCATTCTATGGTATACTATACTATACCGTATACTCTAGTATTACTATAGTATAGCATAGCATAGTATATTACAGTACAGTATAATTAGTATAGTATGCAGGCCTTGCGGGTTGGGAGGCATCCCCAAAGTCCTGGACCCAGACATATCACCACCTCCGATTTACTTGGCTTCCTGTAGAGACACAAGCACATTCTTATCGCATGGTACAGTATACTTCGTATAGTATAGCACAATATAGTAGATTGACGATTCGGATCAATGCTTCGCAGCTAGACTGTATTGTACGTCAGCGCACAAAAGCAATAGCAATGGAGTGGAAACACACCGTCATGACCGAAAAACGTTGAACCCTAAACCCGAAACTCTTTCTTTTCCCAGACACCTCCGATCCCGCCGGAGTCAACCTTTCTGGCAAAGGCCAATCAGCATTTGGCTCCTTGACTGGCACGTGGCGGCTCTTGCCGTTTAGAGCATGATGTTTAGGGCTCTTTCGCGAACCTTTTAAGGCTTCCACCAGTGTAAAGGGCAGTTGTTTTCTGTATTTTTCTGCGCCAGCTGTAAACTATCCGACGAATGGAAGCTGTTCGAAGTCATGGGCGACGGCTGGGCGTAAGACGACCTTCCGTGAGCCCTAGACAGAAGTTTGCTTTTCGTGTACTCGATGCGCTGAGGATCATGGCAAGAGAGAGAGAGAGAGACACACAGAAAGAGACAGTACACCGGATTTCCATCATGTAGTAGTTGCGACGACGGTAGTCGACTCACTCCATCATGCTCAGAGCAGTCTAGTAGCACTTTGATGTCAGGATTAACAAGCTACGAGCTACAGGTTTAGGGTTTAGGGTTTAGGGTTTAGGGTACTATGATGTCAGGATTTACAAACTGGCTTTGGATGAGTCCGAATCAGAAGGCCTCAATGCCTCAGCACGAAGAAAGAGAGAAAGTGTGAGCCTGTGTCGCGAAATGTTTTTGGCTTTAAGGAGCGGGCTTAATTACTCATGAGGCGCAGCATGTTTTCGAACTTCAGATCGTCAAGGGCCCTCATCGAGGCCTCAACCCGAATCTCAAACCATATATCCTGAACACTACAAAGGTTCCCTCCCCCTCGCCGTTACCGCCCGTGTGCCACAACCTCCCGAATTAAAGCCCCCTAAACCCTACACCTCTTATACCTAAACCCCACATCCCTGCTTTACGCCAAACCACCAACCATACAATAACCCCGACACTGGACTTCGATACCCAAACCACTAAACCCTGCAAACCCAAACCATGGAATCCTACTGTCTTAACCCCAAACCCTGAGGCTTCGAAAACCCCCCAAACCTAAAACCCGGAACCCTAAGCTCCCTAAACCCTAAACTCCCTAAACCCCTAAAGCCCCTGAACCTTAGACCCTAAACCCCTAAACCCTAAAACCTAAACCCCTAAAACCCCTAAACCTTAAACCCTAAACCCCTAAACCCTAAAACCTAAGCCCCTAAACCCCACCCGAAAACCCCTAAACCATCCTAAACCCTAAAACCGAAACCCCATGTTCCTCGGGGATGTCGAAATTCGTTCGCTTCTTCAGGAAGCTTCCGTCACCGAAGGATGCCTCGCGGACTCGGTTTTGGGGTCTACTGGGTTTAGGGTTTAGGGTTTGAGGGTTAAGGGTTTCGGGGC
Source organism: Symbiodinium sp. CCMP2456 (assembly GCA_905221635.1). NCBI lineage: Eukaryota > Dinophyceae > Suessiales > Symbiodiniaceae > Symbiodinium > Symbiodinium sp. CCMP2456. The sequence goes on along the minus strand of CAJNDV010034564.1, from coordinate 8,139 downwards.
TCACGGCTTACAGGGTTTAGGGTTTAGGGGTGGAGGGTCGACGGCGAAGGGCGTATAGAGCAATTTAGACCGTGGAATATAGCACCTTCTGTTAGTTGCCTGGATTCCTCATTACCTGGGTGGCTCTCTACATTAGGGGCCCTTTGCTTATCCTTTTTTTAAGTGTGCCGAACTATTTATTTGAGAGCCTAAAAGGCGATCCTAATTTCAAAAAACCCCTAAATGCCTAAACCCTGAACTCCCTAAACCCACATCATCCCCTAAACCCTAAACCCGAAGCCCCTGAACCCCTAAACCCCTAAACCCTAAACCCACATCATCCCCTAAACCCCTAAAACCCTAAACCCCTAGGCTAGGAACTCGAAAGCCTTCGGAGGGATTTTACAACTACGTGGTAGGGATTTGAGGGTACGGGCTTCAGGGTTTAGTTTAGGTTTGTTTTAACCGGACCTTTTCTCACCGCGAGAAGTCACCAGACTGGGTCGTTACCTTTGGTTTAGGGTTTAGAGTTTAGTGTTTAAGGGTTCAGGGTTTGGGGTTCGGGGTTGCGGAGGTTTAGAGTTTGGAGGTGTGGTGGCTGACGGTTTATGATTTTCTGGTTTTTGTAGGGTTTAAGGCTCTCGTTTCGAAGCTAAAGTTTGCTTACTATGGGGTTTTGAGACTTAACAAGCATCCGTGAAGTGTCCGGCATCGTGCATGTTCGCCAACTCTCGATTGCCTTTTAGCTCAAGAACAGGCATGAGGCTCTTCAAAGCTCATCTTGTCCGCACTATGGACAAGCTTCAAGGACTCGGCATGTAAACAACCCAAACGACATGAAAAGACAATGCAATACTCAGGTCCCTCTTCGTGTGCAGCGCCGCCATCTATGATCAGCATCGTGCGACAAGTCCTGATGAGATTGTGAAGCCTCAATGTCGCGGCCTTCCTCACACATCGTGTTCTGAATTTAGATGATGGTTTGGCTCCAGCACAGGATCCACGCCCTGTGATGAATGTCTTGTGCCCGGGCCCTGTTTTAGATGCACGCGTGCTCGCATCGAAGTCGAACGTGCTTGCGGCCCTTGCCAGCTCTGGTTGGGGGCTACGGCTACCGCAAAGAGAACGAGTGAGTAGTGGAACAGTCTTTTCAGAACACGCAAGCATGACACCAGATCAATGTGAGATTTCGCGAAACTGTTGTTTAGCGCATGGGTGGGCTCGGATGGAAGCTTTGGGGTGAGGGTGCTGCCCTCTGGGACTTTGCCGTTGTTTCAACCAGAAGAGGTGCTCGGTGCAGCTCCATGCTTCTGGTCGTTGGGGTTTTTAGGGTTTGGGTTCGTTTCGAACCTTTGGGCTGTAGATCGATGTTGCTTATACGTAAACTCCTTGTGTCGCGTTGCAGGAAATTTCGTCTTTAGGATTTTAGTTGGCCACCGGGAAATGAATCAACACCTCAAGCAGCAGAAGAAAAGAGGCATAAGACAAGTCACTAATGCCGACAAAAATCACAACATACACTCATCAACCATGGCAGAAACTAGACTATATGAATACATTGAGAGTCGCCATGCAGTCGAAATCGTGTTGACACAGTACTAGCCGAGCTCCGAAATCTTAACCGCGGCACGCATTAACATATGTACTATGCGTAACATGATAAGCATGCTACAAAGCAGCAGAAGGACAATAAGATGCAGGAAATGACCATGAATGACGTAATGAATTGCTAACTTAGGCAAAGAATGACATGGAATGCAGAACACCAGTTAGAGCAGCATGCATCAAGAACCAAGCAGCACTGCCTCTGACGACCTCTAATTTCTCTTGTCCTGGTGGAGCCAAGGGCCCCACTCCGAAGGCAGGAATGTCGTCGAAGCTCGCCATTGGAGAGTCATCGTCCACCCTCAACAGGCTGAACGCTCAGTAGCTAGGTCAAAGGTCTAGGTTTACAGGCTCATTATGAAGTGCTCCTTATGACATAAAGGAGCAGATTAATGTTATACTTGTGCAGATTTGTCCCTCCACAGCTTCTTTTCCTGGAGCTCTGCCTGAATTGAATTGAAAGGAGGCATACGGGCGCACAAGGCCGCCGCGATTCAAACTTAACTTGAAGATTCCACTGATGCAGTCGAGCGTAGATTCGTGGTTCATCACACGAGAATTCGCCAGATTCATATTCATATGGACGCAAGATTCTGCTGCACTCGCTGGCGGCACCTTTGACAATAGGAGGAGTGAGGATTCAGCCACACTCGCGAAGCATGATGACAACCTGGATGGCTCACCTACACGGTGGAATCTTTGTGTTCGTCGTGTTCGTGCACGGTACGGATCCTGGCTTTGAAGATCCAGATGAAAATTCTTGAAACGGAGGGGTGGTGGGAGGGCGGTCTCTTTGCGTTCGTGCATGGTGCGGATCCATGCTTCGATTCAAAGTCTTAAAACAGAAGTGGGGTGGGAGGCACTCGAGCTCTCGAGATCCAAACCCAAGCTTCACTTCTACTGGAGCCATCTCAGGATCTCTTGAACTTTGTCCTGGTTGTCGGCGCGGGCAAAAGCTCCAATGATGTCCTTCACCAAAGTGGCGTAGTCCTCGTAGGCCTTGCCGCCAATCCCCAGGCCCGACAGGACGCTGATGACATGCACCTTAACGGAGCGACCTCCTGACGTGCCGAAGTAATCATTCTGAGCCGTGGTTAGCTGCAAGGTTCCGATGCTCAGGGAGTTGAGGGTTGTGGTCTCCGGTGGGAGGTAGAAGAGGGTCTGTTGCTCCTCCCACTGCGCATCGATCTCCTCCCTCGACTCCTCGAAGAGTTGGAAGTTTGCATAGCAAAGAGGGCACAGGTCAACCAAAGGCACATCGAAGATCTGCCGGGACCCCTTCTGTCTCCCGGTTTGCGAGACACTCGTTGGCATGTCTGCGAAGACGATGATCTCATCTGCACCAGCAGCGAGGGAGTGCCCGATGCCGGAGTTGTCCCCCACACCCCCATCAGCGATTCCAAAGAAGCCTCGGTTGGCGTTGGCACTTGAAGGCCTCTGAATATACTTCCTAGGGTTTATAGGGTTTAGGGTTTAGGGGTTTAGGGTTTGGGTCTCAGGGTTTAGGGTTTAGGAGCAAAGTAAGGAAACGTATAAAATGTCCCAAAGGCCTAGCTAGAAGCTCTTCTCTGCCAGCAAGTCCAGCTCCGTCTGGCCGACATCACCGCCAGATTTGTCCAGGAACTTCAGGACCTTCACGGCATCCTGGAAGGAAGCCTCGTCACCTAGGCTGGCCTTTTAAAGGAAGTTTCCGAAAATAAGGGTACCTTATTTTGGGGTTCCTTATAATAAGGATCCTATTGTTTAGGGTACTATCTTAGGGTCCCCTATGTTCGGAAACCCCCTTTTAAAGCCTCTGAAGAACACCGTAAATGAGATCCTCTTAAGCCCAATAAGGGGGAAACATAAAATTGTCCCAAAGGCCTACCCAGTCACTGTCAGCCTTCTGAGCCCAGACGATCCAGTTGATGTTCAAGGCGTTTTGGAAGCCCTCGGAGAGGAAGTCTGCAAACCAATCTGGGATGCCCTGGAAGCCTTCCAAGAAGCCTTTTACCGCCCTGGCGATATTTTCAGCGAAGCCTTGTTTGTTCAAGGGGATGGCTGAAAGGGGGCCTAAGAAGGCTGAGGAGGCTGCCACCGCCTGGATCACCGGAGTGCCCGTACCGAAGGCGTAGAGGTCGCCCTTGCGGGACGTTGCCGACGGGTCTCCTTTCGTTCGTGTCACTCCGGTATACTGGATCTCCAGGTCGTGGCAGTCGTGGCAGAAAGTGGCACTGGGTAGTTCTGGCACGCCCAACTTCACGCTGAAGGCGGCGGGTGCCCAGGAGGACATAGCCCGACTGCGAGTACTGGGACAGGAGTAGGTCACGCCGAACGTGCCATTCCGGTACACTCCTACAGACGGACCCCCACGATAAGTTTTGGCTATACACAATGGTCGGAAACCCGAGCTTGCGCAAGACCCTGGACCGGTGCCGTTTCCGGCACTAGCCACAGACACGGACACCAGCCAAGTCTTGTTGCTGGCCCAGGGGTTAGTTTTGCCGCCCAATGTATCTTGCCTAGACACGTCCTTCATGGTGTTCAAGATCTTTCCAACAAAGTCCTCCCAATTCCCATGCTCATGGATGAAGGCATAGATGACCTCGAAGAGAATCTCAACGAAATCTATCCAGATCCCGGGTTTGCCCTCTCTTCCAGGCAACTCGTGGAAACGGTCGTTCTTCAACACCGTCTGGGGAACCTCCGTTCTCTTCGGGGGATCCCACGGGGTCGAAGGACCTGTGCTCTTCACCGTGACCATAGACTCCAAGAAGGGCACCACCCACGACTTCCAAAAGAGCTTTGCGGCATCGTCGGGCTTCTTGCCCATCTCTTCAACAAGGGAAAGAAATGCAGGAGAGTAGATCAGCTGCGCTGCGAACCACGTTCCTCCACTTATGGACACCAACACTTCCACTGCGTGGAGCAACTTCTCCAAGCCGAGTCCGGAAGCACCCAACAATCCGCTCATCGCACCTGTGAAGGCGGAGTGTGCCTTGAAACCACCACCTTCAAAAGTCATCGCAAGCTTGCGAGTTCCAGCTTTCCCTGTACCAAATTCGCCTGCCTTGGCCCTCTTCTGTATCATGAAGGCTTCGTCCATCTCGCGACCTGCGCATGACCCATCTTGGCACACGGCGGCCGCCAGCACGGGAAACGCGAGTGCGATGCTGCAGATCAAGCTTGCGGACCACATCGTGGCTCGAGTCCTCCACCGAAGCTTTGGGTGGAGGGGGCAGGGAAAGGCGAGCCGAATGGCTGCCGACTTTGGCTACGCAGAGGCCATGCTATGGCAAGCAGCTCGCGAGTTCTCGCAGAATCCGCTGCTCCGAAGCCCAGGCTTCTAAGCACCGGGCCGGATTTGGGTCCGCAGGCTGAGGAACATGGGTGCCACCTCCTCAACACTTCTGGCCTTTCGTTGCAGACCTTCGGCACCTCACTACGTACTTCCACTAGGACCGCTAAGAGCTGACAGGAGGAATAAAAACTCTACTCACGGGGCGTTTGAGGCAGTCCTCGACAGGCTCGGAGTCAAGCAGGGCATCGTCCTCGCTGGCGCTGCTGAAGCCTGCCAGAACGGCGCTATACGACTACGACGACGACGACGAC